>JASCZW010011369.1:0-32335 GCA_034211315.2 Aedes japonicus
CATTCTACAAGCAAAACGACGTAAAGCTGATAAGATTCGTTTCAAACATTCCAGTCGATACGGGATAAGCAGTGTCGAAGCAGTTGAAATTCAGTTTTGCGGAAATTGAGTCGTTATCAATTTGGTATAATCCTTTGCTCGGGTATAGGACCAAGTCTCTTCCAGGTGGGGCTTCATCGGTGAGCTTGAACATCAATAGAAGCAAAGTTGCCAGAAAGCGTGAAATGCATCTGTAACGTTCTTTTCTGTTCCTAAGTAAACGGCTTGTGGAGAACTAACAACTAAACTAGAACTAATTTGTTTATTTATCTTAAATTCGATGCTACAATTCAATCAAATTTATCGAGTTGTACTTTAATTCTAAATTTAAGAATTAAAATTCAGTTTCAAGCAAACCTAATTCAAGCCTGAGCCCTATTGTAACGTCACGCTAGTTTTGTTTTTAAATTCACTATTTTCTTTTACTAGTGAGTGTTTGAGCTTCTCACTGATCAGATCTGACATTAATGTGATGGTGGTCCCGCATCGGACGTCCCTCGAAGACAGATGAGATGAGATGAGACAGATCGTCACCAACGTCTGGCCGATTTCGGGTTCAAAAACCATTCCGGTACCGTTCCCTTGTGTCTTGCGCGTCAGCGGATCGGTCGGGGTACTTGTCCCCTAGAAACGTGGAGTGAGAAGTGCGACTTCTGCAGGCGAAGACACTAGTAGAACGGGGTAGGCATCGCTTTCGAGCAGTCGGTGGATGTCCACAGCTAAATTTGGGACTAGGAGGGGGCTTGACTAAACCTCACGGCGGCAGACGAATTCTCCAGTCCATACAAACTGAAACCAACCGAGACAAATCGAGACAAACCGCCCACGTTGTGTGAGCGATTGTCCTGTTCAACGAGGGTTTCAATTTTAACTCTTTGCTCATCAAATATTTATAATTAGGCTAACCTGGCTTTACTCAGTTTCAAAATTCACCAATGCTTCGATTTCTTTTTAATCCCTATCACTCGACAGATTTGGCTGCTAATGTTGAAAATATACAAAATCAAGAAAGCTCAAAACGTGCGAAGACTTACTGACTTACCGAAGAGTTGAGTTTAAGCAAATTACGCAGTTATAAATTACTTCAATAATCATATCAATTTTCGAGATAAACAACTGTTCTCGACCAAGCACTCCACAGAATTAAATAGATGGACGAGCAAAAGATTGGTTAGAGCCTAATTTTTACTGCGCAGAATCTTACTATTGGTGGATTAGAGCCATATTTCTTACCAAGTCATTCTTATCACTACGCTATTTTGGCTAAATCTGTTTCATTCTCTCCGACGCAATAATTGCTTTACAACGCAATGGTTTTTAATTCTGAAATGTTTCAGACTGCTTCCATTCTCCCTACGTACCAGCGATGCCAGATGATTTTTTCAAAAGTCTGTATGTTTATCAAAATAAAAAGTCTGTATTTGTCTGTACACTAGAAAAACTTATCACATTTCTTTTTACGTGTTTCTCACAGCAAATTGTTATCTACACACAATTTTGTTAGTTTTCGGTTTTTTACAATTGTATTTTTAACCATTTGATCTCTAATTGCTAACAATTTAGAAAAGAATTCATTTAAAAAATATTAAAATGTAACAAGACTGTTTCGGACGAGGTTTTAGAATAAAATAACCGAAATATGTTGTTAACTACCCGGGTACTAATATTTTTAATGCCATGAAGTTATGGTAAAAAAGCAACAAAAGATTAGTAAAACAATACCTACATAGGGTAGGAAACGACTTAAGCACCTCAAGACCCTATTCCAAGCACGGGATAAACGTTAAACTACAACGCTCATTTTTTGCAGTATGGTGCTCCAAGTAGTGAAGCACCATACTGCAAAAAATGAGCGTTCTAGGTTAACGTTTACCCCGTGCTTGGAATAGGGTCTTGGGGTGCTTAAGCCGATTCCTACCCTATACTGTTGCATAAACGACTTAAAATGCGAAAATGATGCACCAATGACTGCAATAAGAATCCATCGGTTAGTATTTAAAAATAATTAATATGTTTTAAACTTTCCATACACAAATTATTGATTAGATTCATCATACATGTAACTTGAAAAACATCGAAGAGCTTGCTTTGTAACTTTGGTGATTCCACTTTCGTTTTGATGACTTTTAACATATTTTTTAGACGCAAGAATTACTTGCATGCAAGTTGCATTCATCCTGTTACGCAGCTTAGTATTTTTCAGGTTGAACGATGAAAAATTCTTTCCACTGCAGCCGAGAAGTGTGGCAATGAAATTAGGGTTGGTATGATTCGTCTGAGAAGGAGAAAAGCAATTTCAAGGAAAAGGACTGTGAAAATATCACGGATATCAGAGAGAAAAAGATGATGTCGTCAAATAACTCAATGGGATTTACCGTCAGGAGTGAAGAGTTGAAGGTAACACCATTAACGCCAATGGTAAAAAGCAGGTACAGATTGAGTGCATAAACATTTTCGCCAGGCAGAGACGTACCAGGTGCGTGCACTTGAAACGGGTTTAGCCTATTTTATGATTAAATTTAGAATCGTCTGAGAAAAAATCTGTATTAAATCTGTATGTAAATACAAATGTCTGTATAATGTCTGTAGTCTGTATGAGGTATGTATGGCACTTCAAAAGTCTGTACCAATACAGACATGTCTGTATATCTGGCACCGCTGCTACGTACGGCTGCGTAAAAAATGACTGTCTATTACACACAACTGACAGCATATTTCATTTGAAGCATTTTGCTGCCAAAAGAATGACCGATTGAAGTAAATATGAATTCACAAAACGTTGACGAGTAGGGTGAATTCACAATGCGGTTACACATCTATGGACTCTTATAGTACGTTCACATTACACTCTATATCACGTAATATAGCGAGATGATATCGATATTACGTTGAGGTGTTCACACTACATCGAGATGATATCATTTGACATTCATGAAAAAAAAAGAACCGTTGTTTGTATACATTTGGGATATTGGTGAACATTGTAAGCATCGTATTTATTTGAGAACTATAAGAGATTAAAAATGAAAGTTAATAAACAAAATTTAAGAATAATTCTTACGCAACACGTGAGACGACTTAACGTTATGAGAGATTTGTGTCGGATGAATTCTTTGCGAGAATCGTTTTATAAACGGAAGCGGTGGCAACACATATTGAGGATCATAAAGCTTCAAAAGAAACCGGTTGCATTATCTGTTCAGTTGACACGGAATCGTGGGATCAAATCAATGTGGAAGAAGGTATATATTCCCGTAAAAAAAATCAGCTCAAGACAAAACTTAACTGAATATAGCAGATAGGCTCTTGTTAGTCTAAACGCTGGTCTAACGTTCAAAATTTCAGTTTACGTTTTATTTTTGTAAATATGTCTCTAATTATTACAGAATCGTACTTGTCGCTTTTTTTGAAGAGGATGCTCAAAAAACGGAGAGGTGTTCTTCAAAGAAAACTTCCGTATGACGCGCATGAACTTCGATACAATATGCGTTAAAGTTCAAAGTATGGCGCGGCAGGATACCACGCTACGAAAATGTATCCCACTACAAAAAGAGTGGCAATTGCACTCTATGCACTTGGGTCCTCAGCGAATATAGAACCGTTGCCAATTTGTTTGGAGTAGGCAAATCAACAGTTTGCGAAATTCTGCTTGAGTTTTGCCAGGAGATATGGACCACAATGCGCCAAGAGTATTTAGATGCGTTTCCGCTAACTAATGATCGCGTCAAAGAATGTGTTAATGGATTTCAGCAACTCGGATTTCCACAGTGCTACGGTGCAATCGGTAAGTTCTCTTTTAAGATTTATTTTCAGAATAGTATATATTTCATTCTATTATTTCAGACGGATGCCACATTGAAGTACGTCCCGGGGCAGACGACGCGGTAGATTACCATAATTATAAAGGATGGTACTCTATGGTGCTCTTTGCCTGTGTGACTACAGGTATGTACATGCATAATTAAAGGCTGTTTATTGATGAAGAAAAAACTACTCGTCCTTTTAGTACCAATGTCTAATTTAAATATTTTTTATAGATACCGTTTTCAATATATTAACGTTGGATGTCCAGGAAGGTGCAACGACTCGCAAATTTTGAGAATTCAAAACTGAAACGGGAAATTAATTCTTTGACCTTCGACAGCATGCTACACAAATAAATGGCATAGATGTGCCAATTCTCTTGATTGGAGACTCGGCGTTTCGATTGCAAACCAACGTTATGAAGCCGTATTCCTTCCGGGCCGATGCACCACCTAAAAGAGGAACTTTAATTATGCGCTTTCAAAAGCTCGGAGGGTTGTAGAAAATGCCTTTGGTCACTTAAAAGCAAGGTTCAGGCGTATTGGCAAAGGAACCGATAACGATATTGCAAATGTATCGCTTATTGTTAAAAGTTGTTGCATTATACACAACTTTTTGAACTGCCAAAACGATGCGATTAACACCAACTGGATCAAACAGTTGCATGAAATGGGAAGTATAATTCCGAGGCAACAACCGGAACAAGTAGTTACCATAACGGATATGGATCCAACTGCGCAATCAGTAAGAGACTCAATTGCCAATTACTTGAGTGAGTAAATTCAAATGTTATTGTAGGTTTTATTCAGTTATTTATTTTCAAAGAAACATAGCAAAATTTATTTTAAAGAAATAAAACTGTTACTATTAGTATTTATTTGTTAAGAAATTTGATTAACGCTTCGTTGAATTCTTTTGTGCTTTCAGTCATCTCTCGTAGAAGTTGGTTTCTTTCTTGCTCCAAAATAATTAATTTTTCGTCAGTCTCTCGTAGTTGCTCGAGTTCAGTTTCAGAAATTCATTATTCTTTTTAAATTCAATCAGCATTTCCTGCTGAACATTAATGACGCTCCTTTTTTTGCAGCTGATCTTCGGAGATGATGATGATGATGATGATGATGATGACGGTGATGTCACTGGAGTTTTGGATCCATTGAGGCCCTCTTCGTCATTTGGGATGTAATTGGGTGACGATATTGTTTCGTTCAACCATTCTTCGTGGATTCCTAAAATAGATTATTTAAAATAAGGCTTAGTTGAGGTTATAACTAGTATGCTTATTTGATCATTTGACATTGCTATTTAAAACAACATTTAAGTTTTTTTTCTCATGCAGGGTATTAATAATTTTGATTGAAATAAAATATAATCAACCTTTCATGTCGCGTTGTTCTATACTCTATTAGTCATTTCAATCCATATACAATCAGTTCTCAATCACCCCCCCCCCCCTCTCTTTACCACGATCATTTCGATAATCCCTGTAAAATTTTCGGGGAAAAAAATCATATGATAAATCATATGAACAATTATTTTTAGTCACCGCCAGAATCACAATCGGATCTTTGAACAATGTTGCACATAATCGCACAAAAAAACATTCTCTCCGACACAAGTAGCAATCGTTGCTCCTGGTGGAAGGCGACCGGTATCTGGTGCATCAGTATAGATCGATAAATGAACTGGAATTCTTCAGTAGAAAAGGAAGTCCTAGCACGAACATCGCGGGAATGTGTTCGTAGTCTGGTTGTGGAACTACAGCGCACCGAACGGTGGGATCGGAATCTCAGCTCACTGCCTCAGCATTGAGTGAAATAAGTTTTGGAAGCAATTACTTTACCAACATGGAAGAAAGCAAATGCGTATGTAAACCGGCTTATTCGAACTATTTAATGACGATGAAGAAGAAATTGAAATGGACGAGGAAGAGGAAGAAGAGCATATTTAGTTAATCGAACTCACCATCATCATCTGAAATGCTTTCTTCCACAACATCATCTACGTTATGGATTCTGAAAGATCCTAAAATTCTGTGGACCCGATCGTAGTATGGCCATGCAGATGGTGACTCCTCCGGATGGGCCAATAGCGCGTTTTCTTTCCTGAAAGAGAAAACAAAGTAAATGAGTGTAGTAAAGAATCTATGTAAAATGTACTTACTGGTACCTGGCCGTCAGATTGTGAATGCGAACTTTTATTTCACCAGTGGAAACGGTAAAATTGTGCTCTGAAAATATAACACGCATTTCCTCCAAAACGTGACTGTTCTTGCGGCTTCCCCGTAGATGGTAAATTTTGTCTTCCCACACTTCAAATAAAAGGTCCATTTGGTGTGTAGGCCAGATATTTCGCTTCCGTTTTTGCGTTGATGCCATTTTGTTTCCAGAAATGAAACACAATTCTGGCCCACTGAATAGTTTCCTTCAAAACAACCGATTCCTGATGATTTTGCAACACAGCATTGCAAGCCTGAGAAACCAAATTAATTTTCGTTAGTCTGGTTGAAACCTGAATTGAAAACGTATTTCCGGAACATACCTTGTACGGAATGGATGAGGACGTCGAAAAGAACGGAATTCGGTGAATCAATAAAAAATTGGACGAATACGGACTACCGGTTGGTTGACTCAAAATAGCGAAACAATAACAAAATCTGATGACAGCAGATCAGATTTACCAAAAAGCGGCAAATGTTTGATGGCTGTGTGAAATGACATAAATGCAACAAATGACGTTTAATAGAATTGATCGTGTTGCCAGCTGCTGCTTTTAGATTTATATTACGATTGGAACGTGATATGAGCTATATCATGTTCGCATCGTGATATACAATGACAGCACGGTTATATGAGATATTACATGATATAGAAGGTGATATAGGTACTATATCACGAATCGAGCTATATCACTTGATATACTGTGTAGTGCGAACGTACTATTACTTTTATAAGGCCCCTCAATCATAGTTTTAGATGTATTATTAGACTATTATATAACAGACAACCAAATGTATTATTCTGTTAATCTTAAATTTCAATCTCCATTTCAGTGAGCGGCATAAGGCGCTATAACCTTGGCAAATTATTGCCAGACTTTTGATTCAAATGCCAAAAGTCCACCCACAGGCAAAAAGAGCATAAACTAATCTTTCTAGCATCCATGCTCCCAACGTTTTTTCTTCCTTCCCTCGATTCGGAGTAGTAAATAGAACGATTTCAGACACTGTTTATGGAATCGCTCTATTTTTCGGAGCCCTCTCTGCGGCACATGCTACGCTGTTGGCCGTTCCGGTGAGAAAGAAAAACGATGCATTCAAGTAGTCGTCATTTTCCAGGATGTTTTCAAGACAGGGCTGCTTTAGTGTGAGATTAGATTAGATTAAATTAGAGTGAAAGGATAGGATAGGACTGTTGATGGCTGACGATTTATCGGTATCTTAGATTAGTTAGTCTTCATTTACCTTAGTAGGCCAGAGTATTCTCTCACATTCTTGGTAAACACAAGATGTCTTTAAAATACACGGTCCATATTTTTCCATCGGATTGATCCACCTTGTCCGTTGCGTGCCTTTTCTGCTAGTACCACCCGGATAAAAATAACCATACAATTACGATACATTAATATAAAATAACATAAAAATCTGTTCTATTTGCTTGATTTTTTGTAGGGTTGACGAGTTCTTTTGGCCAATCTTTCTTAAATTTCTCAACACTATCCGCTGGTTTCATGTGTTTTCTCAGCTTTGCCTTCATCAAAGCCCAGAAAGTTTCTATAGGGCAAATCTTTGGGCTGTTTGGTGGATTCCTCTCCTCTTCTGGTCAAATACGATATTTTTCCTTTTGTTCCACTCTAGTCCATGTTTAGTGTGATGCTGTTTGATCAAAAGTAGCAACCTTTTTAGCAGACACTCCTCCACGTAGATTTGACCATTCATTGTTGAACCATGTTTGTCGTAAGTAATGGACGAGGTATTTTTCCACTTGCGCAAATGGCCCCCCAAATTTTTGGCGGTGAAAATGGCATCCAGGAACATCCTTCCTTCATTTCTTTTATAAGAGATTAAGCATCTTTGGTGCTTCTTTTTTGTCAGCAGCTGTTTCCGACAAGCCTTCAGAGCAATCCTCTCCTTGGCACGCAGAACCTTAGTCGCCGAAGTACTTAGCTTTTTCGCCACCGCTTGGACTTATGCAAAGAGAGAGAGAGAAAGAGAGAGAGAAAGAGAGAGAGAAAGAGAGATCGACTAATTTAGTTCCCTCAGGTATAATCTACGTGGCGGTGGACATTTAGCCGGTCGTCGATCATCACACTCAAATACTTCACAGCACGCGTTTCGAGGCTCAGGCAAGCCCTCCAATTACGATTTCTGCTCGCTGTACCACTTTGCAGGTGCTGACCATTGGCACCTCCGTTTTGTGGTGAGCTATCTACATCTTCGTCCCCTGCATCTAGTTTTCAATAATGCCGATTGTTTCGGCCGCCACCATTTCCACTTCTTCCAGTGTTTCGCCTTTCACTGATAATACTATGTCATCTGCAAAGCCAAGGATCACTACGCCTTTGGGAAGTTTCAGCTGCAGCACACCGTTGTACATCCCGTTCCAAACTGTTGGGCCAAGGATGGAACATTGCGGAACTCCCGCCGTGATGTTCACCGATTTTCGCCCCACGGAGGTCTCGTAGATCAGCATCCGGTTCTGAAAGTAACTCTTCAGAATTCTGCACAGGTAATCAGGAACCCTCATTCTGTGCAGCGACTCGACAATAGCCTCCCAGCTGGCAATATTGAAGGCGTTCCTAACGTCGATCGTTACAACAGCGCAATATCGATCGCCTCTCCGCTTTTGTTTGGATGCCTTTACGGCTGTCTCAACCACTGTTCGAATAGCATTCACCGTAGACTTCCATTTCCGGAAACCGAATTGCATCCTCGATAGCCCGTGCTCGATTTCGGTAAATTTTGTCAGCCTGTTGAGGATGATACTCTCCAAGAGTTTCCCGGGAGTGTCCAACAGGCATATTGACCCATACGATGTTGCATCCTCCGGAGGCTTTCCTGGCTTCGGCAGCAACACCAATTTCTGTATTCTCCACCTGTCCGGGAAATGGCCTTCTTCTAGACATTTCTGTAGCACATTCCTGAACATTTCCGGGAATGCTTGAATCGCCACTTTCAGAGCAACGTTAGGGATTCCATTCGGTTCGGGTGCCTTGTTCACCTTATGCCCTTTTGCCACTGCCACGAGCTCCTCGTTCTAGAGTTGCATGCCTTCAACGTTACTTCTTATTTCCTCGCCGTAAGGTGTACGTGGCCACGTCGTGGGCTCGTGCGTCGGGAAGAGTCCATCTACGATAACCTTCAGTTTTGCTGGACATAGCTCTGAAGCCATTGTTGGGCCTTTGATCTTCGCCATAATAATACGATACGCGTCACCCCAGGAGTTGGCATCAGCGGCTCGGCACATCTCCTGTAGCAGTTCCACCCTGGCCGCTCGGAACACTACCCTATGTTCCTCTCTGTCTGCTTTAGCTCTCTGGACACGTCTTCTGGCTCTGAGACAACTAGCGCGAAGGATGCTGAGTTGCTCATTCCACCAGTAAGCTAGGCGCCGCTTGTTCCTCGGCTCCAGTTTCCTCGGCATGGTTGCGTCGCATGCCCTTACTAACGTATTCGTCAGCTGGTCCGCGTTTCGGTTCAAGAGTTCGTTGTCGAACCGAAGTGCCTCAACAAAGAGTTCCTTGTCAAAGACCTTCGTCTTCCACTTCTGCTCGCAACTATTTGTTCTTCGTATTGCGACAGGATTTCGCTGTCCGTTGCTGTACCGGATCTCCAGATGGTCGCTATGGGTATACTGCTCACACATTCTCCAGTTCATGTTTGTCATCACCGACGGACTACAGAAGGTAACATCGATGACAGATTCACGACTGTCCCTGCGAAATGTGCTGGCGGAACCTACATTCGATAGTGTAACTTCCAGCTTTACCAAGGCTTCTAGCAGGCTGCACCCTCTAGCGTTGGTACACCTGCTGCCCCACTCCACAGCCCAAGCATTGAAGTCTCCTCCGATGACGACCCGTCTTCTACCGACGAGCTTTTCCAGCATCTAGTGGAACTGCTCCATGGTTCACCTTGGGTGGGTCTGTCTGTCTGTTTGTGGGGCAGACAGGATTTTCTTCTATGATGGTTCGAGTCTACCCCGACCTCTTGAAAGGGAGGGGGGGGGGGGTAGGCTCAAATACAAATGAAACAAAAATTTCAGCAAGTTGCCATCTAACGGAGGAATTACCGGATCTCATCAAGGCGACAGGAAGCGCTTGTGTTACGACGGTATCCATTGGGAAGCCGGTCGTAGATTAGCAGAAAGGACGGGAAATTTCTTCCACCTGGGCGTTTGCGGGGCGGATGGTGTTCATCCGTGAAGGAAGTTGGAGTGCCGTGGATGAAGATGAAGTTGTGGAAGCTAGTGTCAAGATCCGAGCGTTGGCAACGGTCTGTCTGAGTTTGGAAACTTACAACTACAGTCTTGTCCAGGATGCGGCGGATGCGGCGGATGCGGCGGATGCAACGGAAGTATGGAAGAAGCTAGCGACAGCCTTTCAAGATACGGGATTGACACGGAAGATTGAACTACCTAGGAAGCTCACATCTATCCGTTTGGTCAACAGTTCAAGGGTGGAAGAATACGTTAATGAGCTGCTAATGAGTACCAGCTACAAGCTTACTTCGTTCGGCTTCAAGGAGGATGATTCGTTGGATGGTTGGTGGCGTTGCTCTTGATGGGGATACCAGACCATTACGAATCAATGATTCTGGGTCTGCAGGCTTTGGGAGTGAAATTTTCCTCAGATGCGGTGAAGGGCAAGGCAAGATAATGTTCCGGCAAGATGTGAATCTTGAGAGGGGGCTTAGAATTGGCAGTGACAAAAGAGAATTATACACAGGAAGTGCAAATTGAACAAATTCAAGATGCAAATGCAAAACATCAACATCTGAACTCAAGAATAGTTTGGAGTATCGTAGATATTTTGAAAATACTGTTATATGACTATAGTTGTGCAATGATGTCTCATGGAATTTTACCAACTTATAAATACGATGAAGACATCTTAAATCGCCTAGTCTATCATGCAAAACATCAAAATCTGAACTTAAGAATAGTTTGGAATGCCGTAGATATTCTGAGAATACTTTAATATGACTTTAATTATGCAACAATGTTCCATGGACCTTTGCCATCTCATAACCACTATGAGGACCTCGTAAATCGCCTTGTTGATCATGCAGAACATGAAAATCTAAACTCAAGAATAGTTTGGAGTACCGTAGATATTCTGAGAAAGTAATATGACTTTAATTGTGCGATGATGTCTCATAGAGCTTTACCAATTCATAAGCGCGATGAAGACCTCTTATTTCGCCTTGTTGATCATGCAAAACATCAAGATCTAAACTCAAGATTAGTTTGGAGTACCGTAGATACTTTGAGAATACTTTAGTATGACTATAATTGTGCAACGATGTCCCATGAAGCTTTACCAGCTCAGAAGTACAAAGGAGACCTCGTAAATCACCTTGTTTAGCATGCAAAATTCAAAATCTAAACTCAAAAATTGTTTGGAGTACTGAAGATATTTTGAAAATACTTTAATATGCAACGTTGTCCCATGGAGCTTTACCAACTCATAAATGCGATGAAAATCTCGTAAATCGACTTGTTGTCCATGCGAAACATCAAGATCTAAACTCAAAATTGTTTGGAGTTCCGTAGATATTCTTAGAATACTTTAATAACACTATAATTGTGCAACGATGTCCCATTGTGCACCAACTCATAATCACGATGAAGACCTTTTAAATTGACTTGTTTATCATGCAAAACATCAAAATTCAAGAATAGTTGGGAGTACCGTACACACTTAGACTATTTTACAGAAATCTGTAAAAGTTTTACCGAATTCTCAACAGCTGAACGTTCGGTAATGCGATCTTACGGATTTCAGTATAATTTACCGAAATCCAGTATTTTTTTACAGATATGTTGAGAATTCGGTAAAACTTTACAGATTTCTGTAAAAAATCTTAGTGATAGATACTTTTAGAATACTGTAATATGACTATAATTGTGCCACAATGTCCTATGGCGATTTATCAACTCATAAGTAAAAAGGAGACCGCCTAAATCACCTGTTTGATCGTACAAAACATCAATATCAAATCTCACAAATAGTTTGGAGTATCCTAGATATTCTGAGAATACTGTGATATGACATTCATTGTGCAATGATGTCTCATGGAGCTTTACCAAATCATACGCACGATGAAGACTTCGTAAAACGCCTTGTTGATCATGCAACACATCAAGATCTTAACTCAACAATATTTTGGAGTACCGTAGATATTCTGAGAATAATGTAGTATGTTAATAATTATGCAATAATGTTCCCATAAGCTTCGCAAACTCATAATCACGATGGAGACCTCGTAAATCACCTTGTTGATCATGCAAAACATTAAGATCTGAACTCAAGAATAGTTTGGAGTACCGTAGATATTGTGAGAATACTGAAATATGTAAATAGTTGTGCTATGATGTTCCATGGAGCTCTACCAACACATAAGCACGATGAAGACCTCGTAAAGCGCCTTTTTGATCATGCAAAACATCATAATCAAACCTCAAGAATAGTTTGGAGTGCCTTAGATATTCTGAGAATTCTGTTATATGTCAGCAACGGTGTTAAGATTTTTTTTTTGTAGCTTTTACATCTAAGAAGTAAGGTCAAAACACTCTAAACCTCCTTTTCGATCATGGACAAATTTAAGATCTGAACTCAAGGACTGATTGGTTGATCTAGATCATCATAGTGTTCGTAACCATACCTGTTCAATATTTTTCCTAGTTGAAAAGGTTATTTTTGAACAAGTTTGCAGATAAATGTTCCTCTGTAGCTTTAAAAGCCGAATTTTGACAGCAAGCTTTAATCTTGACTCAAATATGAACCATCCGTATTGAATCGATTAAGGAGTGTATCGAAAAGTAGTTATAAACTTCCAAATAATAAAATAGGCATGAAAACATGGTTAAAATTAACATACTATTTCAGTTTATTATAGCTTAACATGTTTACAAAAGATCCAAACGGAAAAACTAGTCATCATGTTCATTTCTGTAGAATGCCCGTACCTTTGATTTGACACCTGCCTTAAAATTCTGCACAGTGACCTTTGTGCACTTCCTGGATGCCGCTGCCCAATTTTTCTTAAAATCGGTCATGTTTTGGGACACTGTACCATCCTTCTTAAATATACGCTTGACTATTGCCCAATAGCGTTCGATCGGTCGCAACTGGGGACAGTTTGGTGGGTTGATGTCTTTTCTACGAACTTGATGTTATTCTCCGTCAGCCACTGTAGAGTGGATTTGGCGTAATGTGCCGATGCCAAATCTGGCCAGAAGAGAGGAGGGGACTGGTGCTTTCTATACAATGGTAGCAACCTGTTCTTCAAACATTCCTTTTGATAAATCTCAGCATTTATAGTTCCTTTTGTATAGAAAATTGAAGAACGCAAGCCACATGTGCAAATAGCTTGCCAAATGAGCACCTTCTGACCGAATTTCTCCATCGCAACAGTCGTATCTGCGGTTGGCACACGTTCCCAACAGATTTAGTATAAAACTGCGGCCCCAGTAGCGTTCTTGAATCTTCTTTAACGTATGTTTCGTCATCCATCAAAATGCACTGGTCGACATTGTCCAAAATGCAGCTGTACAGCTTTCGAGCCCTGGTTTTGGCACGAGACTTTTGTTCCGGAGTTTGTTTGGGCACTTTCTGCTTTTGTACGTCTTCAAGTCATTTTGACTTGTACTTTACAATTTCTGTAAAAAAATCTAAGTGTGTAGATATTTTTAGAATACTGTAATATGACTATAACTGTGCCACAATGTCCCATGGCGATTTATCAGCTCATAAGTACAAAGGAGACCGCCTAAATCACCTGTTTGATCGTACAAAACATCAATATCAAATCTCACAAATAGTTTGGAATATCCTAGATATTCTGAGAATACTGTGATATGACATTCATTGTGCAATGATGTCTCATGGAGCTTTACCAAATCATACGCACGATGAAGACTTCGTAAAACGCCTTGTTGATCATGCAACACATCAAGATCTTAACTCAACAATATTTTGGAGTACCGTAGATATTCTGAGAATACTTCAATATGATTTCAATTGGGCAATAATGTCTCCTAGAGCTTTATCCCCTAATAAGTACGATAGATACCTCGTAAATCGCCTTGTTGATCATGCAAGACATCAAGATCTAAATTGAAGAATAGTTTGCAGTACCGTAGATATTTTGAGAAAACTGTAATATGACTATAATTGGGCTATGTGGTTCTATGGAGCTTTACTAACTCATAAGTACGATGAAATCTTCTAAATTACTTTGTTGGTCATGCAAAGCATTCAGATCTAAACTCAAAAATAGTTTGGAGTGCCCTAGATATTCTGAGAATACTGTAATTTGTCTGCAACGGTGCTAAGATTTTTTTGTAGCTTTTACAGCTATGAAGTACGGTCAAAACACTCTAAACCTACTTTTCGATCATGGACAAACTCAAGGACTGGTTGGTTGATGTTCGAAACCATACCTGTTCAATATTTTTCCTAGTTGAAAAGGTTATTTTTTGAACATATTTGCAGATCAATGTTCCTTTGTAACTTTAAAAGCCGAATTTTGACAGCAAATTTTAATCTTGACTCAAATATGACCCATCCGTATTGAATCGGTTAAACGAGGCAAGCTTGAAGCAGCTCAACGACGTATCGGATGGATGTAGTTTATCAAGGTGATAAGGTGATGGATGGCACAGCATGTCTGGAAGGCAAACAAACATCGAAAAACATTTCCGAGGAGCGATTCCAGGATATCCGAACTGCTGGATCTGGTGCATTTCGACCTCTGCGGACCGGTAGAGGTTCCAATAGAGTTGCGTCAACTCTATGGTGAACACAGTATCCGGATAGTCGTTAAGGCTGACCAGGTATAATAGCCGGGACACATTGTAAGGATGCCAGACAACAATCCGGCATGAGGAACAAGACCTAGGAAGTGTAGAACGCTCGAGAAATAGGAGACAAGCTACCCTAAGCCGAGTATTTTGGCAAAACATTGCAATTGTGGCGAAGGTGTGGTCCTGAATGGTCATTCGGCCTACAAAAGTAAAGTAATATACTACTGACAGGAGATTATAAACTGACACAATTCACTTATTCAGTAAGAGGTATGAGCTTCAAAAACAAAACAACTTGGTGCTAGCTAAGTTTACTGTCATGTTGAAAATGATGTTGTTGTGGTTGCTCTTGGCAACGATATCGACCATGTAACCATGGTTTGTTTTGAAAATATTGACAGTACAATACAAAAACTGTCACTTTTGAAGCATGAGTATGCAAATGGCAATATTTTTCATGTTGATTTTGAAGTTAATAGTTATGTAAAAAAAATGTATTCTGTTTAATGATTCCGATTGAATCGGCATCAAATTTGAATTTTCTCGTTCGATCATTTCGAAGTGACAGTATTTTCGTTTTCCATAACCCATATCACTCTCATTTTCCTTTCCTCAGACCAGTGCCGCCGTCTTCACGACATGATACAGAGCTCTGATCTTGAAAGCAAAATTCACTTCATCGTGCTTCGAAAGATGCATGAATGTATGTTGAGTTGCATGCACCTATGCGTCGTCTTAGGAGAGAGGGAGGAAAAAATCCCGTCGCTTTCCACGCCTACCATCTACCCACTCATCAATACCGCAGATCGTTCCACTTGCGGGAAAAGATAAACCGCATATTGCTGTTTCTTTCCCTGCCACTTTTGTTGTTGTTGTTGTTGTTGATGTTGATGTTGCTGATGATGTTCTTGTTCGCAGCGGACAAGATTCATGGTTTATTGGCACGATAGTGAAATAATTTCACTTTTCTAGCCTCAGCGGTGCAATTGCAGTTGCAGTAAAAGTGCATCGTTCCGGCGAACTGCACTCGCGCGCACTTTTGGAAAAGCACGCGACTTTTCCTCCGCTCAATGTGCCTTTGCCTAGCCGGTTTGCGGTTTTAGTAGAATGAACTCTTCGTCTCCTTAGTTAGCAGCGCTTTTCTTCGTGGTTGGGCATTATGCTGGGAGAAAAACCGGCTCGACGGTTGCAGTGAAATGGCACACGGTGAGAGTAATCGGCCGTTGAACTTGAAACCTGGCAAAAGTAGGTAGAGGATGCACTCTGCCGAAGCTCGGGTTGCATGACTTGGAAAGTCTTTTCACTCCGATGTGGTGTGAAACGAGTTTGAATCCGGTGTAGATTTGAATTTGATTAAGCCAAGTGTGATGGCGGGGTTGCGCCGGATTTAGGTTAGTAATTGCAAATGTGCAGATGATGCATCTGGCAGAGAAATTTGAGAGAGAGAAAAGAGACTGCGGAATGTGGTTTTGTGGTGGCGACGATGCTACGTTTTAGTAATGGTATATGATAGATATACTACATCTTGGGATGAACTACAGAGCTTTCGATTTTTTTTAGATTTATCACCGGGATCAGATAAACCAATAATCCAAAACTCCTCACTGGTGAGTTTTATAACCATATTTATCCACCAAACACCCCAAACGTCCTGTTTTTGAGATCAGGTTTCTTGTCTGAACATCTCTTTGAACTGTGCGTCTAATATAGAGACGGGTTAAGACTTCGTGCCACCTGAGCACCTCTCCCTTCATCCCACCGCTTTCTTCCTCACCTACAAGATTTTCGACTTGTCATCGTAGACCCCTTGGTTTACGGTTGCCTAAGGTTGGTGACTGCGATAATAAGTCACTTTTCTTTTTAGGTTCTCCCTTATATTTTGTCGAGCCTTCATTTTGCCCGTGCCGGTTACTCCACTAATAGAGTTATATCCCGTATAGGTTTACATCTAATTGCGCTCCGCATGTTTGGCAGTAGACTAGACTGCCGGTAAGTCTAGGTCCATGAGTTAGCCGTTTTTGCCCTATATTGATGTGTCAATTTTGAAGAAAATCGAATTTACACCTTTGCACCAGGCTGACTAAAAGTAGATTGATGCGCACAAAAAGACCTGCAATTCGTGATTCAATAAGTTTTAAAAGTCCATTAATGATTGCTGTTGTGATCTGAACACTGATAGTCTGTAGAAAACATGTAGACGGTTTACTTGTGCAATATCAACTAACTGTATTAACAATGGAGAATTCAGATGTACAGTAGAGGCTCCAACTACATTAACAACAGTTGCTTTGCAGTACTTTTATTAAAGCTTCAGCATTTGATGGTTGAATTTTTCCAGTTAGAACGAATTTCGAACTTTCCTCTTGATGGAACTCATCAGCGCCTGCTTTGTTGAAACGGACACGGAATCAGCGCCTTTCTTCCATTTTACCCACATTTGCTTGATTTCCTAGACTGCCCCGTCGACTCATCGAAGTCGCTGCTTGGAAATTGCCCAGTATTTTTCGATTGGACAAAATTCCGGGCATTTCGGAGGATTCTTTAGCTTGGGGGATAAAATCGATCTTGTTGCTAGCATACCACTCCAGAATAACCTGGATCGGGCCAAAAGATGACTTTGTCCCTATGCTTGCGGATGAACGGAAAAACACGCTTTTTCAGGCATTCTTTGATCTAAACTTGGGATGCCATCGTCGAGAGTGTGACGAATGGTTCCATTTTCTGTAAATCGCTTACAAAATCATGGTCTTACTTTCGAACTTATCGGCAAACACGAGCTTGAATCTTCCCGGCACATCTCAACGTTCAGTCGGGATGTAAAACTTTTGACCGGAAGGCTGCTAAAAATCGAGTTTAACGTATGTTTCGTCATCGATCAAAGTGCAGCCCTTGTGTTTCGTCAAAACACGGTCGTGCAAGAAACTTGCACGCTTTTTGGACACGGAAGTCTACATCAAGTGCTGGTTCGGGTCTTTACTGGCTTTTTACGACTTGTATCTTCCCCTGGCACGGATGTTCCGCACCGTTTGAAAGTTGGCGTTGTACCTTCAGGCCACATCTCGGATCGAAAGACAGCGGTTGGCTTCAACACACATCAACACCTTGCTGCGCAGCTGACGATCCCTGATTCCAGTTTTTTACGTACGCACAATGTTTTTTCTTCTTTCGAGTTCGCTGGCGCATCAGATGCGAGTTCGCTGGCGCATCAGATGCGCTGTACAGCGCACTACTTCCGACATTAGGTATAACGTACAGAATGAGAGTAAAATTGATTGTCGCTAGTCGATAAATTCGATTTTCAACTGAAACCATAATATTTCTGAACGCGATCGACTACTGCGATCAAACTTGCATCAGTTCTTCTCTATAGAAGTGCAAACAAACTATTGTTAAAGATTTTCGATTCCCAACACTAGACTCGCCGCGTGCTAGCGGCGAGCGAGGAGCGTACCAATTTACTTATAGTCATCGGATTCCTACGAAGAGGGAGATACTAAAGTTCATGATGGAAATATTCGATCCGCTGAGTGTGCTGAGCCCAGTAACAATCCACTTGAAGATTATATGTTCCAAGAACTATGGCGTTTGCAGACTGGATGAGATCATCAATTACATGATGGCGTTCTCCTGAAATGGGAGGAATGGTTAGATGAAACGGCGAAATTGGCCAAGATTAGGATTCCGAGGTATAATTTCTCTGGACTATCTTCGGCAGCGTCGAAATTCGTGCATTTTAAGACGCAAATGACAAAGCCTTTGCGTGTGTGGTTTACATGGTTCACCGACACCACAATAAGTCACATGCTGCTCTAGTGTTCGCCAAATCTAGATTAGCCCCGCTGAAATCGCAAACGGTTCCAGGATTAGAACTGCAAGGCTGCGTGCTGGCCTGTCAAAGACTGTTCAGAGTGAACTCCATATTTAATTCACTTTTGTTCAATTGTGGACGGATGCAAAGATCTGTTTGAGCTGGTTGAAGATCCTGAGTTAGTCGAGTTATTAGTACGAGACACTGAAGAAGTCTGCACATTGAAATACGCATATCTGTCGAAGATAAGCAAAGGTAGTTGGAATTAAATGGAAGATACTAATTTTTCTTCTAATTTCTAGTTATTTGCTGATAGATATTGGCGAACATGGGTTGCCGCATACCGTCCCGAGTTGTTGAGGCGACAGATATGGCAAGATAATCTATTACGTGGACGAAACTATGAATCGGGGATGCTGGCCAAAGGGATTAGTCGAGAAGGTGGTTCGCGGACCAGATGGAAAAATCCACACCATCGTAGTGGCAACATCAAGATCAAGATTCACCAGACCGATCAGTAAGATTGTTCTACTTTAGGCCAATTCTATTCCTGCCCCGCAGAATGTTACCGTAGCAACGGAATGAACGAGCGAGCGTAGGTGGCCGTTGCGAAATAAACAAGTGAAAATTTCATTCCATGTACAACATTGAAAGAATAAAGATACAAACTTCAAACTCTAAGACCTCAAGCTAAATTAATCCTCTGAAGTTCTGAAATCTCCCTCCCCCGACAGAAGAACTATGTAGCAGTTTTCGTAGCCCTTTTCCTTAGTGGCAAAAAGAAGCAAAGAACCGTCAAGTTCCCGAGCAACATCTCTGGTTGTCTCCCGTTCCTGACAATGGGGAAACTAGTATTTCAGTTTATATTCATAAAAGCAACTTTAAACTTCAGCTTAAAAATCGGAGGCACCTTGACAACACGTGACCTTACAGGAGATTTCTTGAATGTGTTTAAATGCATATCGTCACCTTTCATAAATTATAAACCTAAAGTTGCGACTACGAACTAATTTGGTGACCTGAAACACCCCATGATATATCTCTTTATCCAGAAGACTTACTCAATTTGGTCAAATACTTATTGTTCCTTTGTTTGCTTCAGAAAGCTACAATTACAGCTGTAGATTGTATGTTTTGATTTCCAGAATAGTTTGGATAACCTAGAAAATCCGAAGATTTTAACATAATGTCTGTTGTTCTCTCAAGATATTCAATGAATATGTTTCAATACACATCGTAGCTTTGCATAGCCCAAAGAGCTTTTGTTGCACTTTAGGTACCATGTTCTGATCACAAGGATAATTTGAATGACTTAGACCCCGTCATATGGTTTCATAATGTTTGATGAACTTCAAAAATATCAACTGAATATTTTTGAATATTTATTGTAACTTTGTATTGCATAAAATTACTGTAGGAACTGTAAATCTCATGTGTATATTTTTACATTCAAAAAATTTCACTGAATTTGCTCGAATACACTACGTAATTTTGTGTAGCCCAAAAAACTACTGTTACTACCGTAAATTTCAAGTTTTAAAGTCCAGAACAGTTAAGATTACCAAGAGGGTCACAAAATTATAAAATAATGACGGGTGACCTTTCAAAACATTCATGACAGTTGTATGAATACATATGATCACTTTATATAGTCCAGACAACAACTGTTACAACAGTACACAGATAAAAAGAAACATTGGATTTTCTGCCTTATCTAATGCACATAAAGGGAATGCTAGATTTGCCAGAATATAATGGGATATTTCATTTAAATTTAAGCCAGATAACGCCTGCATCCAGCCTGTTGCATGAAAGATTGCCAATATTGTTGTATGGCATATGCAAAGTTGCAAACAATTTCGTTGTTTACGCGTCCTTTAGCTTGGATTTAAACGAGGGGATATTTTACACGCTTGTTAAAATTAATTATTTTTTTCTGTGTAGGTCTTATGTTTTGAACTTAAGGATAGCTTGGGTGACCTAGAATATCCCAAGATTTTCGAATAATGTCTTCTACACTATTCAATGAATGTTTTTAAATGCATATTGTCCCTTTCTACACTTCAAACAACAGCAGTTACAACAAGATCTAATTTTCAAATCTCAAATAATGTTTATTTCGCGTTCGAAAATATTCACTGAGAATGGTTGAGTTTTTTCTCAAATCCTACAAAAATGCTTCGACGCCCTGCCGAGTTGGCTGAAACCTTAGCCATTCTCGATGAAAAGAAGGATGCCGGTATGCTATTGAGCTCTTTCCTAGCCACGGCAATCAGCTTTTATTTCGTTTTAACCACAAAGTTGTTGTTGGAGATCCTTCGTTTGAGGTTTGCCCAAAATTCTTATATCTGTCGCAGATGGAGGATAGTTGGCGGTCTCCGCACAGAAAAAAATAATTATGTTTAAAAGGCGCGTAAAATTTCACCTCGTTTAATTCCAAGCCAAAGGAGGCGTAAACAAAGAAATTGTTTGCAATTTACCATGCGCCAAACAATAATGTTTGCAATTTTACATACAACAGACTAGATTCAGGCGTAAACTGGCCTGAATCTACATTAAATATTTCATTAATTTCTGCCAAATCTAGCATTCCCTCAATGTGTATTATTATGATTTCAGTTGAAAATCAAATTTATCGACTAGCGACAATTGATTTTACTCTCGTTCTGTACATTATACCTAATGTCGGAGTAGTGCGCTGTACGGCGCATCTTATGCGCCATACAGCGCACTACTTCCGACATTAGGTATAACGTACAGAACGAGAGTAAAATCGATTGTCGCTAGTCGATGAATTCGGTTTTCAACTGGAAACCATAATATATAACGCTGAAAACACAATGTTTCTTTTTGTCTGTATTATTTCGTGCAGAAACAAAGGGTTTTGCTTATGTTTTCATTTTAATGCCAGACTTATCTTTCTTTTGCATATTTCAAGCTGAACAATGCATTAGGTCCTAAGAAACATTGAGCGATTATCTTTGTCGACTGTCTCTTTGCGTTCCTACGGCTTTTTAAATACATGTTCAACTATTTTGAACACACATAAAATATAAAGTGTAATTAAGGATTCAATACGTCGAAAACACGTCGAACCTCAAATTTAAAGCCATGTTTACGGCGAACAAATACGGAGAAACCAAACTATCCATAATCCAGTGTTATATACTCCAAATAAGTACTCTGATTGGACTACTATTTTGGATAAATTTTTGATCTCCCTGGTAAGTAGTTTAAACTCAATCTCGGGTTGTTGGGCTGTCACTTGGTTTTGGTTGAACATGTTTGATCGCCATTCAATCAACAACGGTGCATGTTTGGCGGAAATGGATTTCTTTCTGCGTACCGTGGCTTTTGGCTAGCTTGAAATTGTCTAGTGTCCAGTATAAAATTCACCGCGTCCGAGGAGGAGCAATCAAAGATACTTAAGTATTCAGGAAGCTACAAAAAATTAACCGGTAATTGTAATTATTTCACTTATTCGGGTACCTATTTTTAATTTTAATTTTGAACAAATTGCTGCGTTGATAGCACCAATCAACCGATATGAATGACAATAGAAAATGTCTTAATGGTTCTGTTCAAATCATATTACTGACATCTTCTTTGTTTATTGAAGTCACGAACACGCTTGGGAACTTGATAAGATGGTTTCATGTTTGAGCAATGTTGGACAAATTAATTTTATCTAGATAAAATGATTCTATTGGTTTTGACAGATGGGATCGCGGCACATCTGAATCGGTCGTTATGAATTCTTGATCAAAAGTGAAGATTGAGTTTCATGTCGGTTTGCCGGTGTTAATAGGTGTGAAGAAACTATCAATGGCAACTTCGAGGTGAAAAATCAATCATTCCGCTGAAAAGTCCCCAGTGTGAGTCGATTTTAAGTTTTTTTTAAATAAAGTCCAGAAACAGTTCCTGTCGCATAATCGTCTCAGCGCTACGGAATACGACAACGAAAGCTCTTCCGGATCTGAACTTCTTCCTGAAGGTCTTTCGCCTTCCTCTGTTTCAATTAAATATGTTCCATGTTCATATCATATCGTTTCATATTTCCAATGGAATATTTTAATGTATCCGAGAATGTACCAATGAATCGAATACATTTTGTGCTATTTTATTTTTTTTATTTTCTTTGATTGAATTTAGTGAGAGAAAATTCTCTAGAACACATGTTTATAATGTGCTGCCAATTTTGGATTATTTTTACTGTCGTAGCGACTTTTCTAAATTCTCAAAATTGGATACTCTGTATAGATAACTCAATAATGACTGGGTTAACTTTGCAGTCAAGATGAGAAAAAATGACTTGAACATTTTTGGGAGTTTAAAAAGACGAAAATATGCCCATGGTATTCGTTCTAAAAGTGTGAGCTTCCAACTAGAAGTCTTTCTGTAGATCGAGGTCAACTTTAAAAGTGGTTAATTTAAGTAACTAATCTTGGAGCTCTGAGGTTTTCTCGAAATTTCAAAGCAACATTTGATGTATTGACATTGCTCGATAATCGATTTAAAACGACGCATCTGAGTTTGAAAACAAAGAGGTTAATAAAGATGCAAACGTGAAATTATTGAAACCCTTAGCATTTTCACGCCAACTACGACCACCACTACTAATAATAATGTGTTTCTAGAAATTAGAAGAAGAATTAGTATCTTCCATTTAATTCCAACTACCTTTGCTTATCTTCGACAGATACGCGTATTTCGTCTACAATGTGCAGACTTCTTCAGTGTCTCGTACTAATAACTCGACTTCAGATTAGTACGGATTTGGAATCTCCATTTGAGTACCTAGTAATAGATTCGTACCGAATTACCTGATCTAGTATTCTCACAACTTAGGACAAAGTTACAGCTACTAGTAGTTGCTATAAATAGTATGAGATAGGATTCAAGTCTGAACTAGTCGTAGTAGAAAAGTTTTCTTTCTAACTCAAATTGTTAAATAAAATCATTCCAAATCCAATAATAGATACCAAAGTTTCCCCAGTAATTTAAAAGTAACTCTAATGAAGGAAAAGTGACACCTAGTATAGAACTACTTCACAGTCAATACCCAATTTATTGCCAAAAGAAACTTCACCGGAAATCGCGAACCTGCCCCAACAGTTTTCTTAACATGATGGTTATGTGTGGGTGCTGTGAGTTTTGAGAAATTTACGCCTGAATCAGATACGCCGTTTCGAATAAGTTGTCGAGATTTGTTTAGTGTGCATAACACAAATAGTTTCTCGCATGACCAGCTTTTGATTTATTTTCCCCCTATCAAAGCAACCCAACAAAGCATAACCCAATAACTTGCAGTGATAATTCAATTGTCAACTGTCACCAACGGCAAACTTGCAATCAACCACAAATGAAATAAAAGTCAAACCCGTACCATCAACATCAGCAGCATCAGCAGAAAGAAAGAGTGAGGTTTTTCACTTTTTTATCGGTTTCATTTTCAACATTTGATATGAACGGGAATGGATATAAAAACCGAGAGTGATCTCGCATCTTTCGAACCTCACACCGCCCCGCTCGCTCCCGCCATCCATCCATCCATCCATCCCGTATCAACCCATATCTATGCACTTTTTCCCCCCCCTTTGAAGTGGCTTCTTTCTCCACTCTTCTCATCATCATCTTCTTAATGTAAGCCCATTTTCTTCAGCTGGATGTGCAATTTCTTCTGTCGGTTTTCAAAGCTCCTCCACCCAGCCTCCCCGTCGCAAGAGAACGGGGGGGTTTTTCTTTCACTCTACATTACTCCATTTTTGCATAGATTTGCAGCACACAGCACTGCCAGCCGACCGGAGGCGAAGCAGCGCGATCTCATATCCATATCCACTTTCCCTAGTTTTGCTCGCTGGCTCTGCTCACCAGCGGCCTCACATCGGTATAAGTACCTACATGCCATCAGCCTTCTTTCCGACCAACGTCAAATCAAGATGGCACATTTGAGCGTGTACTCGTTTATGGGTGAAGCCAACTTGTTGCCATGGTGAGAGACCCATTTTTGTTTTTTTTTTTTGGTTGCAATTTTGATGGTTTGGAGGTGTTCCATTTCTGGATCTGGATGGTTGGACGCGTGAGGAGGTTTGAAGGATCCTTTGTGCTTTGTTTTTGTTATTTTTTACGATGGTGGTAATTTTTTCAATTATATGCAGCCGAGTTTATGCACAAAAATGTAGGAAAGGTGACAAGGTTTTGAGTGTAGATTGCCTTTGAAATTAATGATGAGCAATTGACAAGGGTGATTTACAAATAGCTATTCCAGGGTAGCGTGAATCCTTTCTTATCTTAAGCAGTGAAGCTACGAAGCAATATGATGATGAAGGAGATATCCCGACCAAAAGGGAAGAACAAAATTATTTCAAGTTTTGTTATTCAGTTACGCTGTTTTTATAACAGAGGTTGTTAGAATTTAGATCGCGGATGTTGTTAAAATAACTGAAATTCTAACAAAAGATCCTCTGGAGATAACAAAATTATAACAAACTATGATATACATATAACATAAACAAAACAACCATTGTAACAATTTTGTTACGATGTAGCAAAATCATATCAGCTACTGTTAAAATAAATTGACTTTTTTTTACGCAGCTTGTGCCTCCCAGGGCATTATATCATAATTTGTTATAGGTATGTTTTTCGATTATCCAGATGAAAATGTTTCAAGCAAATTTATATCATAATCAGTTAGTTGCAACAAGATTTGTTATAATGTTGTAACGTTTATGTTATACGCTCCTGGTCGGGGAGTTATGCAAGGATTTGCGTTTCATTTGTTTGGGATCCCCCCTTTCAGAAAGGGAGGGGTCTTAAATCAACATACAACCATTTTTTTGTCAAAAACCACCACATGCCAAATTTCGTTACGTTTGCTTTATTAGTTCTCGAGTTATGCTAAATTTGGTATTTTATTTGTATGGGAGCCCACCTTTTTAGGACGGAGATGGTTCTCAAGCTACCATAGAAACCTTTCTTGCCTTCAAAACTTCACATATGCTAAATTTGGTTTCGTTTGTTTGATTAGTTCTCGAGTTATGTAAAAATTAGTGTTTCATTTGTATGGGAGCGCCCCTATCCAGAGAACGGAGGGGTCTTTAACTATCATAAGAACCTTCCTCGGTCCCAAAAATCCCTGCATACAAAATTTCACGCTGATCGGTTCAGTAGTTTTCAGTAGTTTTCAGTAGTTAACTAATTAATAACAAGTTCTGATCATAGATTATCATTGTTTGTTCAATAAACATGTTATCTTTTAAGCTTAATAAACAGCCATAATAACACAACAGATAACAAATAAATATTCGTTGGATATAACAACATTTATTCGTTTTATTTTAATTGAGTTCATTTTGATAATAAATCCTGTGATGGGAACCACTTTCTTAAGATAATTATCAACTAAAAATATCATATTCATACATTAATAAGGGAACGTCCATTAATTACGTCACGCAAAAATTGACTTTTTACAACCCCCCCTCCCCCCCTTGTCACGTTTTTTTTTGTATGAATCGTCACGTTTTCTCAAGCCCCCCCCCCCCCTTACTGCGTGACATAATTAATGGACCTTCCCTAACTGAAGTAGTATTTCTGGTAAAAAGGTCAATTTCACCAGAATGCTACTAGTAATCACGTTCGGCAAAATTTTTCTAAATAATAACAGATAATACCAAAATTAGTCAATGATTATAAATAAATTTGTTATGCGATAACATGTGAGTTCAAAATGATATCTAAGATAGTAAAACCTGTTACATATTTGAAACCAGTTTTGAGGTTTTTTTTTTATTTTGTTTAAAAGTGATCATCTGAAGTGTTTGATAAGATTCACTTTGTTTTGTAACTGTTTCTTCAATGTTAGATTCTGAAAAGTCTTTTTTTCACAATGAAACGTCTTTAAATGATTATTTTTTAATTTCTTGTGCCCATTGTGTAACTTTACCTTTCAAGATGTATGTACTCTTAAAAATAAGTACTAAGGTGTATTTCAATTCGCGAATTGATTTTACAAACTTTACAAACTTTTTGACAAACTATCGATAGATGTCTGTCGAAATTGAGTTCCCGTCTGCCAGAAATAAGACAGCTCGAGTAGCAAACTTAATGGATTATTTTCCATCTGTCAAGTTTAAGTGAAAATTACAATTAAACCGCGCATTGGGCCACCGCCTTCCCGACCAGAAGGGTAAAACATAAAAATAACATAATTATAACAAACCTTGTTACGACGAACTGATAAGATAAAAATTTGTTCAAGACATTTTCATCGGTATAATTGTAAAACATACTTATAACAAATTATGATATAACGCCCTGGGAGGCATAATCAACGTAAACCCGACCAGAAAGGCACAACAAAATTATTTCAGGTTTTGTTATTTAGTTACGCTGTTTTTACTACAGAGGTTGTTAGAATTCAGATCGCGGATGTTGTTAAAATAACAGAAATTGAAACAAACAATCCTCAAGAAGTAAAGTAAAATTATAGACAAGTATGATACAGAAATAACATAAACAAAACAAACTTTGTAACAGTTTTGTTACGATGAAGCAAAATCGTATGAGCTAGTGTTAGAATTAATTTATTTCTTTGCGCAGATTGTGCCGCAGATATGTGTCTCAGGGCATTATTTCTTAATTTATTATAAATTTGTTATACAATTATCCAGATGAAAATATCTTTAACAAATTTATATCATAATCAGTTAGTCGTAACAAGATTTGTTTTAAATTTCTTATGTTTATGTTATACGCTTCTGATCGGGTTTCTTTACGCAGCTTGTGCGTCCCAGGGCATTATATCATAATTTGTTATAAGTGTGTTGTACAGTTATCCAGATGAAAATGTTTTAAACAAATTTATATCATAATCAGTTAGTCGTAACAAGGTTTGTAAAATTTTTGTAATTTTTATGTTATACGCTTCTGGTCGGGATGTTACAAATGATTCAATGCTTTAATTTTGGAAGGGTATAGCCTTTCTGAGCATCTGTTCCCATTAGAAGTTAGCCAGTCAGCTAGCCAATCAAACCATTTAGGAAGATGCCGTTTTGGACAAAGTTGTACGGGTGGCTACTTGAGGCCGTAAATTGAGGTCTAACGCCATTTTGGAATCAAGAAAAAAACCGGTATTAGAAAAACTGGGATTAATTGTCAGCAGAATGGATATTTTTGTATCGGGTACGGCGAATAAAGGCGGAAAATTGATGTCTGACGTCATTTTGAACTTTAAAATGGCGGTTTGTGTTACGTCAAACTGTGAGAAATACTGTCAAATACCCTGCAATATGGATATTTTTGGAACGCAGACGGTGACTTGATGCTGGAAATCGATGTCCGACTCCATTTAGGAATCCAAAATGGCGGCTTCAGCTACGCGAAGAGTGAGAAATACTGTCAAAAAGCCCGCAATATGGATACTTTTGAATCAAAAATGGCGTATAAATACTGTAAATTGATGTTTGACACCGTTTTGTACTAAAAAATGGCGGCTTATTTGCAGGAAAATATGTAAATATTGTAGAAGACCCTGAAATAAGGATCCGTTCGGATCGAAAACGGCATATAAAGGCTGGAAATCAATTGAGGAAGTCATTTTAGAATCCAAGATGGTGGCTTCTGTTTCATAAAGAGAGTAATACCGTAATACTGCCAAATACTCTGCAATGTGGTTATATAGGCATCGGGAAACTCGTATATACACCGTGTCCAATATATTCTCATACAAAATGAAACTCTAATTATTTCAAATCTATAATCAAGATTTTATTGATAACTTTACCCATTATATTGCAATTACTGATCAACTACAGCTTATTTTTTTAAATAAAACCGCCTTTAGCCTTCTTGACCAGCTTCAGACGTTTTTCGAAACCTCTCCATCGGCATTTCGTCCCAAATTCGTTTGATTACGGTTTTGAATTGGTTCATATTAGATGTCCTGTGGTCATTTGATGGCGCTTTGAAACACCTCTTGTACATATGGCTTGAAAACTTTCTCCAAAACTTTCGTTCTATCATATACGGCATTCACTTTAACGCCTTTTTCGATGAAAACCAGTGGTTATTTGCCTCGCTTGCAAATTCCTCCCCAAACCATCACTGACGCAGCACTTTCGAGTCGTTTGAATATTTTGGAAGGTCAACAGTCTTAGTTTGATAATTTGGTGATGTGCCAGGTCATCCAAACTGTGTTTGAGTTCAGAACCTAAGATCTACAGTAGGAACTATAGCTTTTTGGAATATACAAAGTCACGCTTCAAATTCTACCATGTTCAGTGAATATTTTCGAACGTAAAAAATACATTATGAGATAAACTAGGATCCAAACATCCAAACTGTCTGTTGCCGGAAATAAACCATTGGCACTCATTTTTAATAGCAATTTATTTCAAAGCTTCCGAGCTATAATAAAAGGAGTAATTTCGGATTATATGTTCTAGGATGATAAATAAAAGACTTATAATTTAGTGTTTCTATTCAATTCAACGTTATTTTTTAAGGGTTAGATTTAACAAACAAATTCACTGTGCAAATAAATGTGTTTTCCTCTCGATGCAGGTTTTTGTTCTGACAGCACGATCGTCGCTCAGCCTGTCCAATCACCGGTGACAGCGGGTGACGTTATGTTCGCCGCGTCGCGTTCATGTACCGGGTTGCCAGTTTCGCGACCATGGTAGATCGGTAGACTTGCGGCAACACTGTCTTTGAGTTCAGAACATTAACATTTCTTATGAAATGTACTACTTGATTGCGAGCAGCGTCTCAGATCTCACACGGTTCAATGAGCCCCTTGTCAAAAAATCTGCTTCGTTTATTAAAAAATGTAACACACTCGCACATTGAATGCTTACAACTTTCACTCTCTACCCCTCAAAAGCGGCATTTTTCTTCAAGAAATTTACCGATAATTTACAAGTGATATTTACTGGGATAATTTCCTGTTATCAAACCAGTTTATGTACTCAAGTCAGGTTTTGAAAGATTAAGTAACTTTTGCGTATGAGAAGCATTAGGCTTACTGAACAGTTTCGATTGTCGGGATTTGGAGGTACTATTCCAATTAGCTTGTACGTTTTCATTTTCGCAGTTCTTTAGTTCCATATTTGAAACGCAAGAAGATAATCCAACAAATGTTTCGGGCCCTATGAATTCCATGGATGACACTGTGGGATATTTTCCCAAATTATTTTCCTTTAAATCATCTGTATAGAAGTCTGTTGAGCCCGGATGAAAATCCGGTTCTCTTTTATCCCATTCAGAACGAGTAAGTAGTATCTCCTATTTAAGCATACAATCTTCACTTATCAATATTATAGGACTTATCGAAAATTCTTTTGGGATGAGAATGAGATCTCCATCGAAGAAATTCATGGACCGTCAGAGCCTCAGAGCATTTCTTCCACATCCTGTAGAAACATAAGATCTACAGCTGTAACAGGGCTTAATAAGGTGATCCTATGCATATTCAATATTTGATGAATCTTTTGAAAAGTCTACAGTCATTTTTGTATAACTTTGTGATCCTCTAGGTAATTTTAACTGTTCTGGACTTTAAAACCTGAAATCTACAGTAGTACAGTAAAGATTGGACTCGGAAAACATGCGACACTTTGATTTGGGTGTAACTTTTTATCGCGTTGGTAAAAATCAATGAAATGGGTATTACTAGTTTAGAGTGTTGTGTTTATGTATTGCGATCTGTCAAGTAGTTTTCAAGATGCATTCGAAACAAGAAGAACTACGCCAGCAAATCTTGTGCGCGGTGATCGATAATCCTGGTCAGTCACACAGATGGATCGAAAACCGAAAACGGAATACCCAGAGAAGGCGCGGAACATAAATAAGAATAACCCAAACCTTTCCACCCGAGACGTGGCCAAAAAGGTCAATTCGTCGAAGTGGTTCGTCCAGCAGACCATGAAGCGGGCTGGGCTACGTGTATTTAAGGTCAGGAAGGCGCCAAACCGGACTGACAAGCAAAACACGGTGGCCAAATTGCGTGCGTGGAAGCTGTACCGTGAGTGGCTGGTCAAGCCAGGTTGTCTCGTTATGGATGACGAGACATATATCAAGGCGGACACCAAACAAATCCTCGAGCCTCGAGTTTTTTGTCGGTTCGTCCCGCATGGAGGTTCCGGAAAAGTTCCGGAAGAGAAAGATGGACAAATTCGCGAAGAAGTACCTGTTGTGGCAGGCGATCTGGGGGTGCGGGCGGTACAGCAAGCCGTTCGTTACAACCGGCACCATAAACGGGCAGATTTATCGAGAGGAATGCTTGCAGAAGCGCTTGCTGTCCTTCCTCCGCTCTCACCGTGGTCCCACGCTGTTCTGCCCGGTTCTCGCTTCGTTCCATTACGCCTGTAAAGGATTGGTACGAAGCGAAGGGCGTTAATCCACATTCCCGTTAATCTACATTCCCAAAGGAGGTGAGCCCGCCAAATGCACCAGAACTTTGTCCGATCGAAAACTTTTGGGCGACAATGAAGAAGAAGTTAAAGAAAAGCGGAAAAACATTCAAAACCGATGAAGCTTTGAAGAAAAACTGGGAGAAATTGTGTAAGGAATATGGACAAAGCCTCGCCCAAGATCTCATGAGCAGTGTTAAGAGAAATGTTCGAGCATTCAGCTTGAGGGAGGAAATTCAATAAATAAGTTATGCCAAAACATAGCTAATATATAGTTATTTAATCCCTGAAAATTTGAGACGTATCCGATTAAAAATGAATTTTTGGTGATCATTTTTGTATGTCTCATTTTTTCCGAGTCCAGTCTTTAGTAACAGTAGCTTTTTGGGTAAAGTTACGTGACGTATTCAAGCATATGCAGTGAATATTAATAAACTTAAAAATACACATGAAGATAATCTTGGGATGGTCTTCTTTTTTTTAACGGGAAGGAAAATCTGCTCACAGACTCCTGAAGAACTCAGGGTGTGGGGATGAGAGTGCCGACTCCTCGACCCACTAATAACCCACCCGTGCATCTAGCCTTGGTCCCCCCTCCCCGGGACCAACTTTCAGTATTACTTCGGGGAGGGGGCTATTGTGCATTAAGCACCCGCTTATGTCTAACTACTTAGGGCTTTAGTAGTTAGTTAATCCCTCTGACCTGTCGTTGGTCGTTTCGCCACTTCTCTTGTAGCTCTAAGAAAATCTGGGAGGCCGCCGTTTTTACCGCGTCCCAAGTGTCTTGTTCTCGACACATTCTCTGGACAAGATTGTCCGGTGTCGTCTCACGACCGCTCACGGTCATCATGCCGTTCCTCGCGTCGTTGAAGCGAGGGCAGACGAAGAACACATGTTCCGCAGTTTCGTCCACTTCCGCACACGCGGGATACACTGAGGACACAGTGTGGCCGTACTTATGCAGATACTGTCTGAAGCAGCCATGGCCCATGGAAGGTTACCATGACGCCGCTCGACCCATCCAGATATTCCTGGAATTAGTCGGTGGGTCCACCGACCTTTGTTGGAATTATTCCACTCCCTCTGCCACCTGGCCATCGATGTAGCTCTCGTGGTCCTGCGGATTCCTCTTGTGTCCCTTTGCTTGAAGCACTTCGTATCCTCTTCTCTGGTGATGCCAATGGGCATCATCCCCGCTAAACGCGTGACACTGTGCGGTATGCTCTGACCACTCTCAGGCACATTAG
>JASCZW010011370.1:0-32314 GCA_034211315.2 Aedes japonicus
TGTTTGCACCATCCGAAAGGTTTTGACCAATCGAACGCCATCTTGCAATATGTCAAGGATCTCGAAATCCTCGTTATTTAGTAATTTTACATGCACACTAGCACGGTGTAGTGAAATGATTCTGAACTTTCAAGTCGACCGTCTGGAAGGGCATGATTTCCAGAATAACTTTCCCGAAGACAGAAAATTCATAATTGATCTAGATTTCAGGATACAGGTAATACAAAAAGTTCAGGTGTAATCTTGCATCACGTAGAGGAAACATTCTGAACTAATGTTTACACTTTCGAAAAGGCCTTAGCCACTCAAACAGATTTATCAGAGACACCAACTTCCTGTATGTCAAGGACACCTAGATTCGAGCTATTCAGTAATTTTACATCCACACTAGAGCCACGTAGTGAAATAATTCTGAACTTTTAAGTTTATCATCCTGAAGGTCTCGATCTGCTGAACAACTTTGCTTAAAAAAAATTCAATATGCTATGGATCACGAGATATACTATGATGAAACCAAGAAGCTCAAACCCCATACATCACTCGAGACCCTCCTCAAGGGGATCTGCGTAGTTGGGGGGTTGATTGTTCATTGCTGTTTGATTTTTAAATATGCTGCTTTCTAACGGCTTCAACTGTTTCCAGTAAAATCGGATTGAAACGAATTTTTCTGCAAAGTTGCTCGTTAAAGATCAAGAAATATAAAAATGATTCCAGAGCATTTACATTTAATCTGAGGCAGTTATTAAAGTGGTTCTTAAAAAATATTAAAATTTCAATTGTTGATGCCAATTTGTGACGAAGAATGCAATTCGCCGGAGGTCAAAATACGATTTTCGGTGGTCTTGAGGACCAGTTAAAGAAGATTTGCATGAAACTCTGGGTCTCAAAACTTTTTCGGATTTTGTCGACCAGTGTAATAATCAAGATTATTGTGTTTCTATAGCATAACATTTTATTATTACCTGTTTATTTTTAGTTTTGTTTATTGCTAAGCAATTTAAAAAATGAGGCAATACCATTGTGCAACTTTGCTTCTTATTCTGCAATGGCTTGAACATTTCTCATAATGGAACAGTTTAATATTTTGTTTCAAAATGAACTTCTAAGAATGGAAAATTTGATTGCAAATATTCATCTCACTATCTTAAGATTAATATCTTGAACTTTTTTTCTATAGAAAACATTGAATTTTATTGTGATTGATATGTGAAAATAACAATTCTTTTAGGATGAACATGTTGGATTGTAGGGGTTGTTACAGTAAAACTTATAATATTTTAATGATATGTATTATCCGGGAATAAGAGCCGTAAATCAGCTCCTTAGTTGTCTGAACTGCTTTGACGTCACCATCGTGCAATCATCTGTACATTTCCACGAACTTTATGGTTATATATCATTTCACGAAGCATTGAAATGCAAACAATTCAAAATGCTTGCCTGGTTGCTGAGCCTGGTTCCACTGCTTCATACCATTTAAACTCCTTTTATTTGAAAATGACTTTGAACATTGACTTCCGATGTCTAGACGACAACCTGCTTCTGAAGAAATATATTAATGGCTAAAAATCCAACCGGTATAGACGAATACAAGTTGAAAAAAGAAGAAAGTGCTAAAGTATAAGAGGAAAATTTTAAAATGCTTCTTAAAAATTCAAGTGAATTTCTAATTAAAAGCGGTTTGTTGTAGGATGGATAAAACATCCAAAACTGATACAAAATGCACAGTAGAGGCTTAATTTTTTTGGAAACGTCTTTATCGAGTAGTTTTGGATGTTTCATCTATCGCACAACAAACTGCTGTTTATTAGAATTTAATTTAAATTGTTTAGAAGCATTTTAAAATTTTCATCCCATATGGAAGCTGGCAGATTTATCATTACTCGGTGTCTTCTTCTTTTTCAACTTGGATTCGTCCATTTTCGTTTGATAGAATTCATTCGAAAATGCCCAGCTGAGCATTGTTACGTTCAGAGTGAGCAGTTGTAACATGTTATGTTTCAAATAATGGTCAGAGGTGGAGCTTACCGCCTAGTTACAACGCTGGAATGTAACTCATACAAGGCTAACTTTAAACTAACGTGTTCGTATACGATCGAAAGCCATCTTACGGAATTATCGAACATTAAATTTGGCAACATAGTCACAAACCATCTACACTCACGTTTCTTTCTACTTAGAGACTGAGTAAAATTGTGTTCCTTTCTCCTTTCTCACACGGAAATGTTACACAATTTTCGAAAAAAGTGAATCTACTTGAAAATTTAGTTGATCCACTTTTGACGAAAATTGAGTAACTTTTTCGTGAGAAAAAAGGGACAGTAATACAAATGAGAGAGAGAGTGTTTTGAGCTTTTGAGCGTGTTAGCAGCGACATCAATGGACATCAAGAGGAACTGGGCATTACCAGAGTAAATAAAACACGGACCACGTTGTCGACAAAATGTTTCGAACAGATTTATGCACACGACCAATAAAAACTTTTCAAAAATAGCCGGAACAAATTAAACAAACAATCAATACGAAACAAGCGACTTAAATTTGGCTCACTGCATTACCCCATTGGTCCCAAGTTCACCTTGCACATTGCACCTTGCAATACATTCTTGCGCTTTTCGGTACTACCTTTTTGTTTTTTTTTATTCGCTGTGTTATTTTGGCAGAATATCTAGGGATTGTTCGTTGTGAGTTATGTTTTTATTACCGACAAACCGACATGAAACTAAATCTTCACTTTTGATCAAGAATCCATAACGACCGATTCAAATGTTTAGCGATCCCATCTGTCAAAACGTATATAATCATTTCATCTAGATAAAATTAATTTGTTCAGAATTGCTCAGACATGAACCTTCCTATCAAGTTTCCAAGCGTGTTCGTGGCTACAATAAACGTTCTCAGCGAACACGAAGATAGATGTCACGAGTATGATTTGAACAGAAATATTAAGATATATTCTATTGTCATTCATGTCGGTTTGTGGGTGTTTTCATGTTTTTTTATTTGAGAGCAATGTGCTGATATTTCCTGAGCCAAAAACTATATCCATTTTCTTCTGGATGAAACGCCTAATGAAACCGGCACAGAAAAAATGTATTTTTTGTTAAATAATTTCACTTCGTTGGAGATGTACATTTGGCTTTGTGAGCAAGTGTATGTAGCCGAATGTATACTCTATTAAAAGATAATTAGGATCTGCTTTAAATTGTTCTAGCCTCAAATGACAAATGCTCGGATAATTAAAATTACAATTATATGAATACAACTCAATCCATGGTATACATTATTAAATTGCCATGTGATGCCCAATTCTATCACTTTTTGGGGTTAGGATGACTATCGCAGTATAGTGATTTTTAACCGACTATGATCATAAATTTACTATACTGTCAGAATAATCTTTGGTACCATGACCATAGTTGAGAATGCCATGAACCAGTCGCCTTGACCATGATTTAATTGTCGGTACAAACATGGAATTTTTCTCAGTGTATATTTTAGTGTATTTCAACAGGAGGGCAACCCGAATAAAAATAACCATACAATTACAATACAATAATATAAAATAACCTCAAAATCTATATCCGACCATAAATCTTATTGTTCGTGAATCAGATAAATGAAAAAAGCATATTGTCATTACAATAGATCTACAATTCACCCATATGTTTGGATTTTCAACAATTGTGAAACAATACAATTAATAGTAATTGACTAAAATTTTTTAGGAAAAAAAATATTTTTTCTGTAGTTAAGATACATAACAACACCCCTTTTCAATTGTCAATGTCTCAAGTTACATTGGATTCTATTGTAGGAACAATAACCCCTATTGCCATCTTATCGTTGTGGTGAACCATGCTATTAATTGTACATACTATAAATTCTATTGTATGGTTACAATACATTTAATTCTTAACCTATGAGAATTTTGAAGGTCATTTGGAAAATCAAGTCTGATCCAAACATCAGTAAAAACAATCGTGATTTTGCACGGTATCTGTTCCTGTGGTAAGTTCTGTTCTCTGTGGTTTTTGTGATGAATTAAACAATGAACTCTAAAGTATACAAAAGGGAGTGCCTCAACAATCGGAGTATGCCCTTTGTTAAGTCCCACGAGGGTCTTGTTACTATTTGACCAGATCTAGCCAGCTGCCATTACAGCAAGGAAGTGCTACAATAGTACAACGATATTGGGTCCAGTTCATCCCAAAAGAGCTGAATCCACCAAATTGTCCTCAGTTCTGTCCAATAGAGTCACCAGTGAAATTGGCCAAGTGCTGAATTTGTGGAATCAGCTGACCATAACTAAAGAGAATGTCTTCGAAATAACGATGAATAATTGGTTTCGGATATTTTTAAGAAATAAAATAGTTTTTGTTTTTTTCTTTGACAGTTTTTCGATTGAAAAAAAAGGTCATGCATTTCAAAGTGCTCCATTTCTAAATAATCTAGTCTTTTGGCTTGAATGGTGTTCTCGAGGCGGTTGCAATTGCGGCACCTCTTGTTCGTTGCGAAATTTTTCGGTGTATGATAAGTGCCCAAACATCTTCGGCATGAATGAAATGCTTTAAGTTTTTGGAAGAATCACGCATCACTGAATCCTCTGGAAGGCTCACATTTACGATGCATACCATAGTCAGTAGGTTGACGCGAAGCTGACGCTACTGGCCAAGCTACAATGGGTAGCGCAGCGGCACGGTGCGTCAGTTTTTGACATAAAATATATGGATTAACTGTCAAAAACTGCCGCACCGCGCCGCTGCACTCCCCATTGTAGACCGGCCTTACCGTGGCCAACCGCTGCTAATGTGGTTTGTAATCAGATTAGTTGTCCGGTTCTTCCCACAAATGCGAAGTTGGTCGATCAACTCGTTATGTAAGCCTCCGTCGATGAGTACCCTTTATGCCAGAGTTCTGATGCGACTATCGCAAAAGCCTCTAGTGATGAATTGGCAAACGAATTTGTCTGGCTTACAATTGTACAGCTTTGCTGCAGCTGCAAATTGTTTCAAGAACTGAATGTTTAGTTTGCGGAATGTTTGAATCATGCTGGCCAATTTTCGCGAAAAAATGTACGCTCTGGATCCGAAATGTGCATCCAAACAGGCATTGCGTTTGTTGAATAAAAAATACTCAGAGTCTGAATGGATGCGTTTACTGTGAGAATGTCTACCCGCATAAACAATAACCATAAGAAGTGCCTAACCACCAATTCGGGGTATAATCTCAACTGTAAGCGGTATGATCACACCATCTATAATATCGTTCCTATATACTATATGTTTATTAGGGTAGTCAGTTTTATTGGGATTACAAAGCAGAATAACTACCTTTTCTATTACAGATTAGCAATCAAAATAACTACCTTCCTTTTCCTTAGGGAAGGTCCATTAATTACGTCACGCAGTAATGGGGGAGGGGGGGTTTGGGAAAACGTGACGATCCATACAAAAAAATTTGAAGGTCCATACAAAAAACGTGACAAGGGGGGGGGGGGGGGGTTATAAAAAGTCATTTTTGCGTGACGTAATTAATGGACGTTCCCTTATAGTAGTGGTAGGTTTTCATTGTTTGATATTTGTAGTACTCGAACCATTCTCGCCTGCTGTCCATTATCCGCAGCAGAACTTCAATCTCCTGAATGCATTCCATTTGATGTTGCATTCAGTCGCTCGGATCTGCATTTTTGTCGCTCGGATGGTTAGATGGTCAGATATCAGCGAAATAAGTTATGTGCAATTGTTTCCATTTAATTATGTTGTCATTAATATGACAAATTTAATTCCGGTGCTATTTGATTCGAAGAGTGATGTGATGTGTCCTTGGTAGTTAAGAGCACTGCATAATAGGGAAAATACCACAGGATAATACCATACAAATGTTCTCATAATGTCATGCGATTAGCAAATTGAGATAAGACAATACCAAAATAGCACCACCAAAATAGTTAAACGGAAATCGCTATGCATAGATTGCATTTCCACCTTTACAAGCCGATTGGATTTACTTTTAACGTCACTGACACCGAAAATATTAACATTCACAGACTCACCAGGAACATTGGTGTTGTTTGAAACAAACCAAACAACTACTACAGTTCCCGTGTTTTTTGTTCCATTTATTTATTTAGCCGAATTATCGTTAAACACAAAACTGTACTAGGTATGTGGAATACCATAGGGCATGGACAACTATGCGTTTAGTTCCAGTTAAGTTCTCGTTGTAGAATAAAAAAAATCACTTTATGCTCTACCGGTTGTATGGCATTTTATTTATTTATGAATAATAACATATAACTGTAATAAACTTTAAATTACTGTGAATCATAAATTACACTGAATCAATAATTTCACTCGGACTCCGGACTCCTGCACGAACAGACGATAGGAATTTGCTGGCATAAGATTAGGGAAACTTACGATGTAGTTTGTCCTCAATCATATTCAAGGTTGGTATTTAGATGTAGCTGGGTAGCTTACTGAGCAGATGGTTGGAAAATCCCAGTCCGCTCCCCTTCCTTGTCATTTGTCACTTGCCTTTTTCGATCACCACTAGATTTAAATTTGAAAAGCAGTCTTCTGTGCTTTTATTGATCGCATCACTTACCACAGTGAATCCATGATCTAAAAATAACCTGCCGCTTTAACACAAAACTATCCATCTCTTGACAATTGTGGATACGCAGAGGTAAACACGGTCTCTAACCAATAATTGTCACACAAATCATCCTTCCCTCCTCCCGAAGAACGTGAGCACGTATAAATAGATTGAATTTGTGAACTTGTAGATTGAAGATATAAAAGCTTACCCTCAAGCTCCATCTATGTCGTTCTCTGTGGAATTACACTAGTTCTGGTTAGTAACGAAGTAGCAGCTACAAAACGCACGGTCTTTCTTTAAAAAAAATCATATTTAACCATAAACAGTGGCCATTTTTACAAAACATTAAGGATATTTTTACCTAATCAGCAAAACAGAAGTGTGTCTGGCAATTTAATTTTTGATTAAAACAAACATTTTTTATGTTAAAAATAAGCAGACTTGTAGTTCCAAATATCTTACATTCAATTTGGAACAAAGTTATTATCTGAGTTAAAATCACTTGAAAAAGTGGTTTGCTTCAACAACAATCGCGAGTTCGAAGTAAACAAATATAAACTTTAACTCAAGCAGAACCAGAGTTTGCATTTCAACCATAGTTTTGGTTGTTTCGAACAAAACTAATTTCTCTCCCTAGAAGTATCCCAAATAACAAGTTTTGTTGTTCGACAGATATATTGCTTGCAATTCTTACGTTTTTTGGTTAAGTATTTGACGCCTTATGCTGTGCTCTTAAATACCAACGCCAGTTATCAAGATCAAAATAAGGTATGCATATGTTATTTTCTCCTGGTTGGGAAGTTACAGTTTTCAATTATGTCTTTATCTTGATTTATTCAGAATAGTAACTGATAATTTATTATAATTATCTTAAATAAAATTCACACTCTACAGACATTATAATGTGGATTTGCGATATCCATTGATTTATCCATAGGCTATACAGTATTATAATGCGGATTTGCGATATCCATTGATTTATCCATAGGCTATACAATATGGGTCATTCCATATCAAGTGACCGGAGAAATGCATCGACCCTCTTCGATTCGAACCAAAATTGGCTGATATACTTGTTCTAGGCTATTAATCAAAAATCCAAAGTTTTAGACCAATCGGTGAACCCCTCGGCCCATGGGCTGCCCCCATTTTTTGAGATTTTTGAAAAGTCAATATAATGTTTTTTTTTATTTTTTTTAAACACTATTTAAAAAAAAATTTTTTTTGAGCGTATTAGTAGAACAATTGTGATTGGAAAACTAGGAGAATTTAAAATTAACACTTCATTTGATCACTTTTTAAAAAATAAAAAATAAAACCTTGAAACACTTATTCAAATTTTCGCTAGTAAATGCGAGCAAATTCCTTTTAATTCTACTATGAGCTTATCTTTTGACAGATAGGCCTATTTCGTCTGCTACTTACAGACTTCTTCAGTGTCGAGTGCTCGGTCGAGCACTGTGCGCCCATCAGAGTGAAGAAGCCGCATTTGTTAGGAAGCATGACTTTATTGCAGCGAAACAGGGAGAGTTCCACCAATTCACTCGGGACATCTTGCCGACGGAGAAGTTCTGGTTGTTGCCGACTTTTTGGAAAACTTTCCATTTGTTTTTCAGGTAATACATGAACATTCGCTCCTCCTCTTTCCAACTACTGTAAAGATAGATGTGACTAAGGATAGTGACAATCATGCTTTTAAAACATTTGCAAACTTGAAATAATGTTCACTCCCAGCAGTAGATCTAAAGAAGTCTGATTAAGATTTTCAAAAATAAAGTGATTGACATTAATATCAAATCTACAAAGAGTATTTTATTAACGCTAACACTAACGCAAACTTTTCATTTGCTTTTCGGGATAGTGTACAAGGGGTCCACTACAACAATTCTCAAGCAACCGTTCACCCATTTGCTGACTATTTCTCGCAGCAAGGAAATATTGTTCCATTGAATTGTGTTATCATTTCGGATGCCTTGGATAACAACACAGCAACCTATTACGCTTTCCAGAAGAAATTCATAGAATTCCTTAAATCTCAGCTGACTAAGCTGACAAAAATTTATTAGTTCTCTGACAGTGCGGGTTCACAGTACAAAAACAGGATTAACTTACATTAATTGTTATTTTATATATTCTCCGTGCGAGGAGTAACGATTATGATGTTGAAGGAGATGTTCGCTCATCACCATGAGGCACCAAGAGTGAACAACAATGTTTTGGCTAGAATTGAAAGATATGAAGAGAAAGTTTTTGATAGTTCCGCTAGTGTGCGGCAGGCTCGGAAACATAGCAGATGTTTTAGGAAAATTGAGCGAAAAGGGCATGTGTTTAGTGATCGTCAGTCGGTGCGAATCAAAACAAACCCAAAAAAGGAGAGAGTTCCTCTCCCATGTGCGCATCAGTAAACAGAGTGCACACAATAGATCGCTAGAATAACTATACAAGCCACAGTGGTACATGAGCGTCTTCCAACCGGACATTTTTGCCTGTTGAAGTGGCGGACTTAGTCCGTTTTCTTCATATCTTTCAATTCTAGCCAAAAACATTGTTGTTCACTCTTGGTGCCTCATGGTGATGAGCGAACATCTCCTTCAACATCAGGATTAACTTCTTGAATTTACTGTACCATCGAGAACACTTTGGCGTTCCAGCTGAATGGCACTTTTTTGCAACGGCATACGATAAAGGTCCCAGCAATGGATTAGGTGGAACTCTAAAGCGATTGGTGACGAGAGCTAGTCTTCAAGGAACTACCATACAAACTCCAAATGATGATGATTGGGCACGCTGTAATTGCAACTTGAATGTGAAGTTTGTGGCATCACGGCAGTGCAAGAAGCAAAAAAAACATTTGGCAGTCAGATTTGCTAATGCTCGATGCCATTGTTTTTATGAAGAGTATTTCGAGCTCAGAAACGGGTACCATTTTTGATCTGATTTGATTGAGCTAAAGAAGAACAGATTTTAAAAAATAGGAAAACTGTAAACCAGTTATTGAGTTAAACCGTGACATACCGTTCCATGTCATTTTTATTATTTTTATTAGAAAGATAGATAGATAGCTTGATGATTCGATTGACAAAAAAATGAATCCTAGCATAATGTCTGTTTTAAAAAATAATCACAAATAAAACGTAATATGGCAACACTGAAGATTTTTCTCGAATTGGAATCTGGCAAAAAATAATTGCTAGCACAATCACCCATTGTGATTGTTATTTGACCCATTTTCAGAAAACATTTTGTATATGTTAACACATTGTTTTCGAATTTTAATGCATTGAATATAAAACATGAAATGTTTAAAAATCAATATCTCCATGACGGAGCAAATCGTGTTGTCTCGATAAGTGTTTCTTATGTAAAAAAGTCTGCTAAACACATTGGAGCCATAAAACTAGAAAAAAAAGTGGAGGCATTTTGAGAAAAACGCAATTTTATATTTCAACTACAAAAATAACAATATTGGCAACACTGTAAAATATAAAAAAAAATATTTATCTTCGTAGCAAATTTAATTTCCTTTAAGAAGAGTATTTATCATTGTTTGTAGCTCTTTTAATCATCAAGATATTTAATAAACAATAAATTGACTTTTCAAAAATCTCAAGAAAATGGGGGCAGTCCATGGGCCGAGGGGTTTACCGATTGGTCTAAAACTTTGGATTTTTGATTAATAGCCTAGAACAAGTATATCAGCCAATTTTGGTTCGAATCGAAGAGGGTCGATGCATTTCTCCGGTCACTTGGTCACTTCTCCGGGACCCATATAACAACGCCCTCAAGAAGGCAAATCTCCGTTTTCCCTTACCATGTCATATATTTTCCACTGGGAATGAACGGTCTGTTCGTTTCGTTCCTTTTTTTTTCATTCATGAAACGTCAAGTTGAGCACTGGATGCAATCGCGATGCACTTGTGCCACCCGCTGTGCATCCTTCATTCATTCCTTCGTCGCGACGATTCAAAACACAAGGTAGTTCGCTGGTGTAGTATTCGTAGTACTTTTCACCAGCCGTCAGTGTTGGTGAGTAAAGTTTTGCTACGAGGCGAAAGAAGACAACTCGATAGAACGCGCAACTTTCGGCGTCTCGTTCCTGCTACCGGCGTGCAAGGTGTATTTGCTGTCTCCCTTCCCCAATCAATCGTCTTCCGTCGATGTCGTTGCGTTCCGTTCGTTCCGCGGTCGGTCATGCCATTCCATTGCCATTTCATTCATTCTGTTCAAATCGTTCGCCTTGGCCACGGTCGCGCGTCCGCGCTTCAGGAAAAAATGCAGTGAAAAGTGCGAATTTTGGACTCGTTTTCGCGTGAAAACTTTAGCACGTGTGCTCCTGCCGTGTTCGCTGACTAGTGAATTAGTTGTTTGGTGAAAATTTCAATCGGATTGCAGTGAAAATGGTGATTTTCGGTTGTAGTGTCTAGAAGAGGTGCCTGAAAAGCAGCAGCAATTTTCGGGATCATTTTTTTTTTTCCTTCACTGATTTTGCTCGCAACGCAAGGAGAGGAAAGCACACACAGAAAAGAAGAAAATTTGTCTTCCTCCCGCATACAGGCACACGAATCAATACGGATACGGTGTGTTGTGCTGCACATATTCACACATGGCTCATGCATAGTGGATAATGGGGCGGTGGTGTGGTGTGTGCTTCGATCGCAATGCGCTGTGCGCTTCCTCCGTAGCATAGAGCCGCGATAAAAAAGTGTGTGGCTTGGGAAAAGAAAACTTGTGATTGTGTTTGCTGCATGGGAAGAAAACAACAACAAGAGGAAAAAACTGGAGTGTTTTTGCGATTGTTCATAGGGAAAAATATTGAATAGATCCCTCTCTGTTTGTGTAAGTGTGAGTGTTTTGATAGTAAAGCTGGTGTGCTTCATTCTCTCACGTTTCTTCGTGTTCCGACGACGGTACGAGATAAGCTTTCACGCAAACTGATGAATGGATTTTGGATAGCTGGATGGAGAATGGTTCTTATAACTGGAGGTGAAAATAAAAACCATTGTGAAGGTACGATGTTTATTTTGCTTACTTTTTCAACTCAAATAAATGCTAGTTTGCAATTAATGGAAAATAGGGTGTGTGCCCCTTGACGCAGCCTAATATGAAACGATCGATAACAATTTGTATTATAACTCATCAAGTATTTGAGCTGGAAGCGATAATTAACTAGTTATATTCTTGCTTGGAAAAATGTAATAAGCCATTTGGTAGTATGTATCACAATATGTCACACAACTCATTTTATAAGGACAGAAACTTTTAACGGATATGGACTTACTGTCAGTCTATAAGCACCAAATTGGGTCGATTCATGGATGCAACGTCGTTCCATTCGATAGATTTGTTATTGAATATAGTCTTCGTTCTGTTTTTCTAAGTTTGTGAACTAACACGTTGCCATGCGCTGTACTCCACACAATTTCACACAAAAAAATATAAAACTGCTTATAAAAACTTAAGTGATACTCACATATATATGATTTATCGGGCATTCGATAATCAAAACATGATTCACTCTACAATGATTTTGTTCCTTTTATTTGTGCTTAGATGAGTAATTTGAAAAAGCATACAAGCGAAGCTCATGCATTTTTATTAAAAATTTTACCAATAACAACATTTTTATTACGCTTTTCATACTTCAGGTCATAGTTGGGAACATAAAAAACTATATGTTTCTAACATTGGGTTCACTTTTTTTTTCTTTTTTGTTAAATCACTATTATTTTAACTCTGTGAAAAGTTAGTTTATAACGTGTGATTATTTTCTGTTCTGTTCTGTTCAGCTTAACCTATGAAGTGATGATATCTGAAAAAAAAACAACACTGAACATAGTTTGTATGTTTTGCAACATCAATAGAAATCACATTGAATCATAATTTCAGCATTACGACAGTTTGATAATAGAATTTTCGGCAGAGCAAATAAACTCACAAAAATTCACATTAGTTGCCGAACTCAAGTAAATTATTTGTGCTTAAGTTGTATTTATTTTATGAAAATAAATAATAAAATTAAACAACAGAAGTATAAGTATAATGGCTTTTCTTTGTTTTCTGTGCAATTTTTTTTTAGCATTTCCAGCTTATTGCTTCCACAATTAGCTTATTGCTTGCTTTCAACTTAGTGTTCTAGATGCACTTCCACAGTTATTAATTGAGACCTTTCGATGCCAGGTACCATTTTTGCATTAGTATGATTGCGTGGCAAGTACAATCATACGCTACACTTAGCGAAATAAACTCTCGATATTCATAAGATTGCATTATGATTATTTGCCATAAGAATTCGGTGTGAATTTCATAAATTTATCTTATGAAATATAATGATGTTTAAAAAATAAAAATATGGAGCAACCTGGATTCGAACCTTGAACGTTGGGGTTATGGGTCCAGTGACTTGCCCACTAGTATATATCAACACTTGTAAAGAGGAGTGCTTAAAGGCGTACAACAACAACGTCGTGTGAAACAAAATCCGTTCATTAGTCAACCTTATGAAATTCAAAAGTATCATTCATAAGTTGAACCTTATGAAATTCTTAAGATTATTTGGCTGAGTGTATGCCCAGGGAGTCGAGAAGTTTTCCTTAACGAAAAATTCCTAGACCAGACCGGGAATCGAACCCAGCCACTTTCCAGCATGGTATTGCTTTGTAGCTGCGCCTCTACTGACTGAGCTGAGGGAGGTTTTTCTGTGTAAGCTCTTATTAAATTGATTGTTATATGCATCAATATTAGAAAAAAAAATCTGTATTTTAATCCTTACCGGTCAACAATAAGCATAGGTATGAACTTCACCTTATGTAGGAGGTGCAATACTTATATAAATATTATTTCTGCATTAATTTACACTAATGTGATCAACTTTTCGATTCTTTTGGGAGGATATAAAGTAAACAAAATTACATTTTCTGATGCAATTCATTTCTATAATTACGAAGTATGCTCTTAGATTTTTTCAAACGTGTTCTGCGATTTTTCTTTCGAATAAAATATAAGAAATGAACTTTTTTGATGTTGCAAATTGAGCGTACACATCCGCTATTTCTAAACCAATTCGTTTCATAAACAAAGAATTTGCAACTTGACGTGGATTTTTGTAACAGTGTATATGTCAACAATTTGACAGTTCAGTGATCTTAATCATCTCGGTTGAAAGTTGCTTGTATTGGATTGACGTGAAAATTGAAAACAAGTAGAAATTCTGGAGGAGAACATTGAAAACTACAAGAGACAAACTACAAGGGCTGTACGCAAAAATGACGTACGACTACCTATGAATGTATAATGAATGTTAAAGTCTTTCCTTTTTCGTGACGGTCGCCAATGGTTAAATTTCTATTTCGTATGCTTGTCATAATCTTGCGCTTCGGAATAATATAGAGACCGTTTAAATTTTCGAGATGTATTTAAAATTGGACTCAAGTTTTGCGGTATGCGACGAAGGCAAAGCTGAAACTATTTCGGCCACCGCTGGCTGCCAATTGACAAGAATTCGGATCGGTATGTTAGATGAATTCCAATCAAAAAAATTCTTTAGCTGGAAAAATAAAATTGGTCGTCCTTGAAAGTACGGATCGTTAATAAACCATGCTTTCAACTACAGGTTATTGCAACAATATGTTGAAGATATATGCGTTAATTATTCTCAGTCAAAACTTCAGTTCAACATTTGTTCACACAAGTTTGGAGAAATTATTAAGCTTTGCACAGTCAGGTTAATATCTTATTTATGAACTATTGAAGCACATTGAACCCTTTCCCTCCAGATGGATTTCTTTAGTGGTTGATTGATTGTTTAGAATATTTTATTGTTAAACATTGCAAATGCTCTGAAGGTTTCATATTAATTTTATTTCTATAAATAGGTGTTTTCTGGTTTACGTATCAATCTTACACAGGTACATGTAATATGCTTATCCATTTGACTTTAGTTTGTTACCTTCAGTGTATATTCAAGCTGAAGTCATATTGAATAGAAGAATTTCAAAGATAATCTAAAATATTTCTGAAAAGTGCAAAGAGTTTTCTGCTTGACGCGTATGATATGTATGAAAGTCATTCAAATTATTATCAATGATCAATACTGATGCCCAAATACAATTGCACAGTATGTTATCTACCTATAGCTTGGAATATATTTGGAAAGGATTCGTTTGCAGCTGTGAAATCAGCACGTCGTGCAATCTTGAACTATAAAATTATCATATTGAATAATAAAATTTCATAAGTGGTTGTACAGAATTTAGTTGAATTTCAGGATAACCTGCAAATAAACACACACTGCAAATAATTTGCTTTGCATTAAAGTTCAATCGCATTGTATAGGATCGTACTATATTTGATTTTAAGGCTCCGAAATAGGAACAAAATAGAACCAATTTAAGCCGGAAAAGGTATTGAACAATGGATTTTCGATTATGGGCTAACCGAACGTCATTACGCTTGTGGAAGCTTTTACCTAAGAAGGACTTACGATATTTAGCTGAGGCAGCAAGAAGCAAATCCTCCACATGTTGATCTATAAAATGGCACTTAGCAGCCACGGAATCCAATACTGTCTGGAACCAATTGCTCATCTTGATATTCGACAAGAATCATAAGGAGAAGATCGGGATAAACTCTAATTATTTTGACTCGTGAAACTTTCCAACTATTTAGAAAATTACTGCCAACAAACAAGAAAATTCTTCTTGTCATTAGAATATTATCATCCCTTAGCTCAGTCGGTAAAGGCGCGGCTACAAAGTAACACCATGATGGTAGTGGCTTTCGTTAAGGAAAATTGCTCGACTCCCTGGGCATAGGGAGTGAATGTACTTGCCACACAGTCATACTAATTTCTAAATGGTACATGGCATCGAAAGCTCTCAATTACTTACTGTGGGAGTGCATTTCGAACACTAAGTTAAAAGTAAGCAATAAGCTAATTGCGAAATCAATAAGCTTGAAACGCAGATGCTCGTCGTTGAAGTAGTACATAACAAGCAACAATCCCAGCTTCCCTGAAAACGCCTGATTTCGTGCAAAAAGAAATTGTCAAAATCTTTAGAATATAATTGAACATAATTCCGAGTCAAATTAGCTTCGTTAGAGTTAGAGGATTCACACAAATTTTAAGCATGATTCAAAATATATCGTTTCCCAGAGCAAAGGGCATATAATAAGAATTTGCCCATTACTTTAAGAAATATTAGCTTTCATTGCGGAAATAAACTGATGATCCAATAATGATAACGATATGCGCTAAGGATACTTAGTAACATTATAAACCCTTAATCATGTAGAATTCGTTTGGATTTCCGTTTCAAATTTGTTTCGAATACTGAAAAGAAACGGATTTGCGAAAACACGGAATCTAGACAAGTATTAGCTCAGCACCCTAAGAAAACAATCGGGTCTCATCGTCGCCTAATGGTCACAACAACCGCTCGAAAACAAACGGGGAGACTTGACCACATCGCACGATGCTGTTGAAGTTGTAGTGCTGGTGACAGCATCTGACGAGACTATAGAATCCTATTTCCATGTTCCTCTGTCCAATCCATCGCAAAAAATGTCACCTTTTTTAACATCTGGTAAACCGCAAAAAAACGACCCAGGTCCTAATATAACATTACGATATAATCACACAATGAATTTAGGGGCTCCGTAAAGCTATTGCCTTTAAGCATCCCAAATAAATGAAGTAAAAAAACTGGCTTCATGTATGACGAATCCTCAAAAAAGACTTAAGACCAAGCCATGCAAGATTCAAAAGGTACGGGATCTAACAATCAAGCGAAAGAAGGAGCGGTTAATAAAAGCTAAGGCATTGCTGCAAAGGGCCGCGAGAGCAAAGCTGAAAAATATCGTATTTACGGACGCAAAGTTCTTCTCTATTCAGCCATTCATGAACAAGTAGAACGATAGTCAGGGCCGAATAAGTTCATCGAGTTGATGAAGAGCGTCGCAGGTCTACACAAATATATTTCATTCCTAACTCGGTGTTCTCAATAAAGCCTGGAGGCCACAGGGTTAAGGTAAAAACCGCTATGAAACCCAAATTATATAAAAACGTGGAAATGGGTATATTGCATAATAGTATCAAGTCATTAACTCAACTCCAAAACATTAGAGTGTTATTTACAACGTTTAAAATAAGCTCAATAATATCTAGAAAGCTTTTCAATTGTGAGCAACCAGAAAAAACTGTAACCGAACGTTGCGAATCTGAGAGAAAAAGAAAATTACTTGATAAGACATCCAAAAAAACTTATGGAAACTCAATTTTTAAAATGTACAAAATTAAATGCAGTTCAAAATTTAACAGTTCTAGTTATAAACCGTTCTCCCGAACATTTTTCCACGGAACAACTAAATTTATTAAACAAATGGTTGAATTATGCAATAGGTTCTTACAAAATCCCTGACAAAACTCAAATAATCATCGACTTAGAAATAGCAATTAATACTACTCCCTTACACACATCACAAATACGAGAAATGAGAAAACAAACAGCTAATATCCTCAAAACAGAAAGCAAACCCACAAAACTTAAAGAACTCATAATTAAACCAGTTTATTACTCAAAATCAGACAAAGGCAATTCTACAGTTACAATGGACGAACAAGATTACGATAAAATTATGACTGAAAAAATACATAACGGACCCTACAGAAACCAAAGAACAGACCCTCTCCCAGGAACTGTAAAACGTGTAGCGAAAACCCTTAAAGAATGTATATTTGTATTTGGAAATGAAATAAGTAATCTCTGAGAATCAAACCATTAATCACCTACAACTAAAGTCTTCCTAAAATTCACAGACCTGGCAATGAAATGCATAAATCATCTGTCGGATCCTACACCTTCAATTAGCAAAATGGTTAGGTATTGATTTCAAAAACGTACCAACACAATTTCCCAGTCGATAAATATCCACAACATTTCACAGAACTCGTCCATAACATAGATGTAAAAGAAGATGAAGTTTTGGTTTCTTTTGACGTAAAATCTTTATTTTCTAGTATTCCAATGAAAGATAGTTAGTAATTTATTATATTAAATTGGTTACTCACTCAAAGTGATGACATGGCATGGAAGAAAAAAGTACGTTCATACTTAAAACTCACACAACTTTGCATGGAAGAAAATTATTTTTGAATCCTATAAACAATTAAGAGATGTCCTATGGGCAACCCAAATTCCCCTTTTTGAGTGAAACTTTCATGACAAATTTCGAAAAACAATAACAAGTTACAAACCAACTATCTACTGTCTGGTGGAGAAACGTGGATGATGTATTAAGCATTTAAAAGAAAAGTCTCTTACCCCTTACTCTAAAAAAATTAAATAACTCATACAAAAACATCGAATTTATTTAGAAAGTTGAAAATAACAATAAACTACCACTCCTGGACTTGCTTGTAATGAAAGAACAATCTACTGTCAACTCTCATTTGAAATTTACAAAAACAACAACTTATACACAACGCGCAATACCAAACACTTCCAATAACTCACATAAACAAAAATTAGCATAATTTAATCACGTGATACATATTACCACTAATTCAAAACGGCATAACTAAAGAATTTCTATACATTTTTGAGACAGCATATTTTAATGGTTACTCACAAGTTGAGTCACAACAGACAATACAAAATATAATCAATAAAAAAAACTAAAAAAAATAATAGAAACAATCACTCAACACATTACAAAAAATACAACCCCAACTTAAAAGAATAGCAATGACAAATGACACACACACACTAAACAAATGACGACCCATCCCTCGAAACTTTGGTTTTGAAATAGTTTTCACTAGTAAAAATAATCGACTTCAAAACTTTCTTAAGCTCTGCTAAAGATCTTATTGACAATCTTCAAAAATTCGGGATCTAGAAAATAACTTGTGAAAAAAATTACATACGACAAACCAAACGTACTCTAAAAACTCGCTTCAATAAACATATCGCAGAAGTCACTAAAGCAAACAAAGTCACCGACAAAGGACTCATACATAATTTCAAAAGTAGCTATAGATGTGCTCAACGGAAAACACTTCATAAACTTGAGCCACATACAAATGTTTTGGAATATCTAATTCCACAACTAAATGTTGCAGAAAGCTTAGAAATTCACAATCAAGATTCAAAAGAAAAAACTTAAAAAAGATCAAGGAAAACGGCACCGGCTCATAAAGCGTTCGCCTGACTTGAATCCAATGGACTTTTCTGTATGGAGTATTTTGGAGGCCTGGATCTGCTCTAAAAAGCATGAAGCGTTTGTTGAAGTGTAAAAGCTCCACAAGAAAGCTTACTGTTCGTCATCTACCCTAGCAGCAAGCTTGTTGCAAATCGGTTGACGTAACTTCAATGTGACTCAATGAATTCACAATCAGGTTACTGCATCTGATTATGACGGTTTGGTGTTGCTTGGGAAATTGTACCTGAGGAAAGCCAATCGATCCAATGTAGAACCAGAAGTCTGATTGCGTCGATATAAATGGCTCATAACAGTTCGATTGTGGTGCGTCCAATATCTATAAATAGAATTGAATGGGCGTATCTGATCTTGTCGACGTCCAGACGCTGAGAATAATTTTAAACGACTGTTTTGGCACAGTCAACCCGGATTTTCTCGGTATCAGAATCATCGATCAATCAAATCTCTTATCAGTTCCATTCAGCTTTCTTCTCGATGTGTTCCAAACAACACTATATGATGCTGCTCAAAATCACGCTGGAAATGTGGATTGGTGTCGCATGCACGAATGTATGTAACAACGACGAGACTGCAAACCCTTGATGTCATTTTTCTGCGAACCTCATAGGCACACACTTCACTCATTTGCGAACTCATTCTCCTTGCTCACGCCACCATTCACCAGTGAGGCTGATGGTATAGTGGAAGCGTTTTGAAGCGTTCACGCGAGCGAACGCGTTCGCGTCAAAGCACTTTTGATGAAAATATATGCGTACCGCGTAAACCTGGTATAGCCAACGCGACGCGATGCGGTGCGAACCGGCCGTCAAACGCGTCTAAGCAGCCCGAGTGGTGTTTTGACGCGCGTAAACGCTAGAGGTTTTGCGGCTGGGCAGTTTTGTTGTTATTCTGCTGACGGTGATCGACAAAATGGGTATGGATGCGGAAAATTTAATTTATGCAGTTTTTGCGAAAAAGGTGTTGCGGGACAAAACCACAAAACTTTACCAAAACCGAGAGCCGATGAATTTCTCTACACGGTAATTCTGAGGTAGTAATTTTTTGACTACATTCTATGCATTTTAATGAACAACCTCCATACGTCAAAAAATGCCTTAATACCAAAAAATGAATACTTTTAAGTTCTTTTCTTATTCCAGTGTCATAGAAAAAATACATAAAAACAAGGCCATCATCAAAGTGGAAACATCGATTTGTTCTAATTGACTGCCTTTGCCGGAAAAAAAGTGATAATAAAAACAAATGGGTTCTTGCAAGCCAAACCAGCATCAAGTATCATGGACAGGCTACAAGGCACTAATTAGATAATTTAGATTGATCTTTATTTATTGATACTATAACCGGAAATGAAAACTTTCTCCTGCAAATCATCAATCCCAGCAAGAAGAAACATGTTCTTATGATGTATTTTATTTGCATGTGGATGCTTTGAGATAAATTGATACTGAATGTCATTGATTTAAATAAAAAAGCAGATCCAAAGTTTTGAGATGTTGGTGCTAAGTTTCTTATCCATCTTCATTTCACAAAGTGACTACCCAAGTAACCACGAGACTATAATAGCATGCATATATAGGGCATATGTATTATTGTCTACTGCATCATTGAAGTTTGATTAAAGCTGAAAAGGGCCCCACTAAGATCGAGCTAAAGTTATATCTTTTGTTTGCCATAAGACATGGCTAAAGTAGCATTATAGCATTGGTAATGCATCACTACTTTTTCAAGCTTATATAACGCTTTATTACTTGAGAACTGTTGAATTGATGCGATCCTGCATTACCGATGTTGATTTTGGGTTGAGTATAATGCTTGTGGTTACTGGGGTAGTTCCTTTACACATTCACCTTTGAAAAAATGCATTGTTTCTAATCTCTTTTACATGCTGCAAAATACCTAAAATGTATTCACTTCTTGACATACAACCTTTTAGGCATTTTTGTATAAAACCTTTTAGGCCTTTTATGAATAATTCCAGTGTTCAAGCAAAGTGCGTACTTTGAAGTCATAATTGCACCCTTCAGATTTACTGTACATCGTTTCTTTTGTTATGGTTAATCGGATGCACAGCGAATTCCCTTTTTTTATTAAAAATAAAATCAATTGTTCCCGGGGAGGCAAAATATTCTTCGTCTGACGAATCCATATTGAACACTGCGAAAAACAACAGAACACCATGCAACCAAACACGTGAAAAAACGCGTTCACTATGTCATAGCTCGCGTTGCGCTTCGCTTTTGATCAATTCGCTTTTCCGCAACGCTTCGCTTCGCGCCGCAACGCGTGTACTATACCATCGGCCTGAGGCAAGCCACGGCAGGATTACGGTTCAGTCCTGTGGACTGTGTGGATTTTCCCCGTATTCGTCGTCGTTCTTTAGCACTCTTAGGGCTGACAGACGGTCACAAAGATAGAGGTGTCGAACATGTTCGGACGGGTTGGGCAGCAGAGCAGTGCCACCGACGCGATCCAGTAAATATTTACTAAGGACGAATTTTCCTCAGGTTAAAAATAGCCCACAGAGTGCAGATACAGTAATTGGAGACCACTCAACCTATCGGAGCAAGAACCCGAATTACCCGAGCGGTAGTGAATGTGTAGTGCTGAAAAATCAATGGAGAATAATTAATCGGAAGCAATTAGAAAACGTCAGAATCGATTCGAAGCTGCTCTCCACCAGGTAGAAGGGTGTGTGTATATGGCATTGTTGTTTCTCTCATCCCTGCCGTCGTCGGTTTGGACCGTGGGAACTGTTGCTGTCGCATTCTTGCACTCACAACACTCACATGCGAGGTGAGGAGAGATTCCAACAGCCAAAACTTCATGTAGTGACGGGTTGGCTAGTCTGTTGACACGCAATCTCTGATAGTGCCTCGTCTCGTTGCTTCGACGTTCTTTCTACATCAACCTGGAATCTGCCGAGAGGAGTGTTTGTGTGTGTTTGTGTTGTTGGGGGCATTTCTATTCATTATTTTCCTCACCGTGCACCAATACACACACAGGCAGGAGGATTCGAGCGAGATGGAACGAAGAAAGAGAGTGGAATACAAAAAAAACGGCAAAAATATCCATTACAGCAGCTCTAGCAACTCCAGAATGAGACTGGTAACACGTTCATTTTACGCACAGATATTTTGTTTCAATTCTGATCCGCTCTTCCATGTGCCTCCTTCCTTCATTCACCAATCTCGCCCATCGTCTCTTGTTGACGCAGTGCTGCCGGTGGTGGATTTAATTTTCGTGCAGCAAATAATTTGATGCCCTGATAAAAGTCATATTGAAAATACGATAAAATCTATTGTAAACTACAGTGATATGAATGATTGATACTGCAGATTCTATTGCTTTCAACGCTAAGATAAAATTTTAACTTATTGTTCCCCATTATAGAATCTATTGTGAATGGCAATTAAATGGCAATTAATTAGATGGACGATTGTTATGCATCTTAAAATTTTTTCTCGAATAATTTCTACCAAAAATGTTTTTATTTTTTGAACTATCAAAATGTTGACTACAATAAAAATTGTTGTCCAACAACAAAATCAAATATAATTTTATGGTTTTGTATCGTATACGTATTGAGTTTTTTTTATGTAGCTGAACTGAAATGTTCTGACGTAAGTCGCTCTTTGAATTTTTGTTTTGCTTAGCAACAAATCTGTTGTGGTTGAAAGTTCAAGTTTGACTAGCGCCGGTCCAGGAGTTTGGAAATTTTCTCGATTTCCCTGTTTGGGGATATCTTTGGTCAGCCCAAAACTAAAGGTGGCGGTTCCATTAGTGTTGGAAACTCATTGACTCTGTAGCGGGCAGGGCGGATATTGGCATGTCTTTTGATAATGTCCTTATACAGGCTTCTGTGATTGGAATTGTAATAGGATTTTCTGATCGCTGAGATTACTTGCGAAAATTTGTGGTTGACATAAACAATCAACAATTATATCGCTGTAACGCAAATGAACAGTTTTGAAAGAAGTTTATATCTGTAGATGAAATCAGTTCGTTTTTTGTTTTGCATACCTGGTTGAATTGTTTTTAAATCAATTATCTAATAGATAAATTGTCTAGCTCAAACCTTTGTAGGGGTAAGTGGCGGGATCATCATCATCATCATCATCATCATCATCATCATCAACATTTTGTCAACATTGTCGTAAATGGCCAATGTATATAATTTATTTACTCATTTACCACCTCCTTCATACAACAAACTTTTTCTTTATTCCTTTATTATAGAGATTTTCAGCCCTGGGCTGGTTGGTTCATCTCCCGTCGTAGTCACTCAAATACCTTCTGGGTGTTTTCGTAACATTTCCAGGGGTGAGATTCGAACTCGTGACTTCGGCGTCAGAGGTATGGATGTTATCCACTACGCCGGTGTCGCCCCAATAAACATTTACATCTCTAATTGTTATGTTTGTATTCTCCGTGCGTGGAGAATAAATGGAAAATAAATGGAAAATAAACATTTATTTTTAAAACTAAAGTGGTTGAGAACTCACGGTCGCCTCAAGGTTAGTTGGAATAAAGATAGTACGGATGGCTAGAGGAAATCTGAATTCAAAGTATGATTTATAATGCATGTGTTTCAAATTCTGAATTGTCTGTATGTTACTGTACAATTTGGAATTTGAACACATTCAAAAGAAAAAGAAACACAAATACATAAATTAATAACTAAAACGAAAAATATAGGTTGACCAAACTACAATCTGAGGCTTATTTTAGTCTAAAACACATACAAACGTTTCATACTCCAGATCGCCTAAAGCTAAAGAATCTCGAACCGATAAATTGGGTTGCATACATCGAACAGCACAAGTTCAAATTCCGTTATCTGTATCCTGGTAACCTTGTCCACATTCACAGAGATTGTTTGCACTTAGCCCAGCACGTTTGAAGACATGAGGCGAGACATCACGCGAATGAAGTCTCGACCCAAATACATCCTCCCAAACCAAGATTACCAACACCTTAGGGATGGTAGAATATTGCCATCGACTTAAATCTCCTGTATTCCATTTTTGCTTCTATCTAACGATTGACTGTTATAAAATAGTGAAAATTACGAAAATTACGGAAAAATGAACTAGAAATTAGAAGAAGAATTCGTATCTTCCATTTAATTCCAACTACCTTTGCTTATCTTCGACAGATACGCGTATTTCGTCTACAATGTGCAGACTTCTTCAGTGTCTCGTACTAATAACTCGACTCGGAAAAATGAAGTCAAACGTAAATATGACCTTCCATTGTATCCATCTTTGCAAGTGAGTCAATACCTGGAGTCGTACAATGGTGGGACCCACACAAAGCTTATGATAATGCTTGCATTAAAAAAAATCGGGCGGATAAAAAAAAGATAGAGCGAGACGTACATTTATGCCGGCGCACCCCTCCCATTTAGCGAAAGAACGTAGCCCCCAGTAATCCATTCCCGATTACGACTGCAAAAATGGTCGAGCTGGTGTAAGCCGTACGCCTGGTAGAGGTGCCATAATTTTCGTTGTTGGTTTCGGCCGACCCCCGGAGCATGTTGCGTAGCGACGGGGGATTTTACGAGCTGTATTGCGACCCTGGAGCAGTCAATAACGTTGACATATCGTGGAAAGAAGGAGTGATGGTCCACCGTGTAGTGTTTTGAGATGCGTTGCTCGTTCAATAAATAAACTAAGCTTGTTTGTAGACGGTAGAAGCATCAGCAAACGAGTATCGAATGGGGCGTTTAAGTTGCGCAGACGACTATCGATCCGCAATAGTTCGAAGCTGAATAAGTTGAGATTGACGTAGTGGCGACTTCGGGCCTTGATGCGGTGTGGTAGTTGAATTCCTGCAAGCGTATGATTTTTCACTTCTGTTGTAAAACCGAACGTTGTGCCACGCGAATTACATCCTTAAGCGCAAACTCGCATGACCTCTCGCTAATTTACAGCTGTTTCGAAATCTATAGAAACAGGTGACGATTTTCTGCGATTTTCGCTTTGTGAGTTCAGAAAAATGTTCGAACAGTTTAACCTGCTTTCGCTAACGTGTAGTGCCACAACGCATAGAGCTTTATCATTGACTTGTTGCTCTTCTGGTACTGTAATCAGCTGCTCAGACCATTGGTCCATTGGGTATAGCAAAAATCAAGGACCATGCCACCATAGATCGTCGTTTATGATCTGACTTGCCATAGTTCCACGTGAAATCCGGTTTGCCGGGTTCAAGTCAGTGAGGACGTGTCTCCATTCGAGTGCTTTGGTCAACCGTTGGATTTCGGCGACGTGTTTGGATACGAAGACCTTCCAATTGTTGGACTTTGTTCCGATCCAGTGCAGAACGATTATCGAATATGTCCACACAAGTGCAGGTTCCGTAAATTCTGTCGTCTTGCGTAGCGTATCGACAAGCTGACTTCCAAGTAGGGCAGCGCAGTGTTCCAGTCGTGGAAAGCCTTGTGGATTACCTTATGGCGGCTTCTTACGTGCCGTGATGATGATTTCTGCGACGACAATCACGGAGGTTCTATACCGGTAATCGATTCCGGTACACCGATGAGATCGTTCGGAAAGCAGCATCCAAACGCACGGTAGTATGACCGATAGCGTCCGAATTGTCAATTGTAGGTGGAAATCACCTACTCCAGACAACAGTAATAGTAACAACAGCAGCGAATAATTGAAATTTTAGAAAACTTTCCTTCTACAGATCGAAAAAAGGCTGATACTGGTCAGATAAGATAAGCATTTTCTGTATAAAATATTTTGCCGCTGTCGCAGAAAATGGCAATTGGAGACACATATTATAGTTGTTTGAACACTTAGATGGCAAAAAAAGATCCTAACGTGGAGATCCTGAATAGGCGTGCAGAAGCTTTACCTTGCCACCGAAAAATGATTCTCTAGCTGACAAAGACTAATTATTGAAAGCGATTAAACTACTTAAAAATTAGTATTAAACAAATAAAAAGAAGGCATGAACATTCTCGTGTTAATCGCAGCTAGTTTTGAATACATTCTTACGAGGTTATATTATCCTGGGTGCTCGGCCATTGTGGAATTGAAGGAAATAAAAAGATAATAACTGGTCTGATGACTGGTCACTGCCCTATTTAGTCTCACTTAAACAAAATTGGTAAAATCGAATCATCCGAATATAGTTTTTGTCAATTTGAAAATGAAACATCCGAAAACATACACAGAACGAAATATATATAAGGACAACTGAAAATTTGCAATTCTTTAACTGTTTTCCTTAGAAAGGAATAATTCTAAGGACAATTGTTTTTGCGTTCGCAGGCCTCGTAGGGTATGTGTTCCTTGACTCAGCCTAATATGCAACAATCGATTACATGTTTTTATTATAACTCATAAGGCATTTGAGCTGAAAGCAACATTCAACTAGCTATAAACTTGTTAAAATATGTTTATCAAGCTATCTGGTAGTATGTATCACAAAAAGTTACACAACTCATTTTATAAAATGAAAAACTTTCGTAGGATATGACTGTAATGTCGGTTTATGGGTACCAAACTGGGTCTAATCATGGATGCAAGTTCGTCCCATTAGATAGATTTGTTATTGAATCTTGTCTACGTAAGATTTTTTGTATTCTTTCTACTCAATTAATTAATTTCACAAATCAAACTATACTTAAACTGCTAAGAAACACTTAAGTGATTTTTACATATGATTTAGCTGCCATCCGGCAATCAAAACATTACAATTCATTCCACACAGATTTTGTTCCTTTAGTTTGTGTTAAGATGAGCCATATGAAAAACATTCAACCGAAATTCAGACATTTTTATTGTAAATGTTACCAATAACAACATTTTTACTACGCTTTCCATACAATAGGCCATAGTTGGAAACCTAGAACAAAATATGTTCCTAACATTGGGTCTATGTTGTTCATGTTAAATCATTGTTATTTTACCTTTTCTGTACATCTTGGCTGCATTAATCGGTTTATAGGTTCAATTTCGGCAAATTTAGATCATTCGTCGTGATGAGATCATAAAGTCATGGTGTCTAAAAAGTTGAGGAAATCGAAAATTACGCGAAAGTTAACAACTATAAATAGATTGTCTCAATGTCTCAATTGCTTTGAAATAAATCGTCCTGATAGCAATATAATGTTGTTGATTATCAACGAATTAATGACATATTATTTTACATAGGCCGAATCAATGAGCTAGGCTAACATTACATCCCGCTACCCGTATGTTTTTAAAACAAATATTACCATTGTTATAATATCACACTCATCAATTCAACCTATATTATGACCGAAAGTTTTTGATTATCATTTTTATTATGTGGTTTTCAGAAACCACATATCAGGATATCAGGAGGATATCAGTGATATCGGGAAGGAATTGAATCTTCCAGTGTCTAAACGTCGAGTGCAGCAAATTTTAGGGAGTGATAATAATACCAAATATGTGTGTCCTTTCTCGCTTATTACCTCGACATAAAAAAGCAAGATTGGAATTTGCAGGAAAGTGTCAACTTGGGAAAATGTGGGGTTCAGCGATGAAAATAAATTCACTTTAGATGGACCGGATGGATCAACTAATTATTGGCAGGACGTAAGACGCGAAAAGCTACAATGGGAATCGAAAAAATTTGAGGGGGCACTCTGATGATCTGGGTAGTTTTAGTCCTGCTGGAAAAACACCAGAGTGTTTTCATTTCGACCAGAATAAATTCTGAAAAGTGTGCACAGCCTTGGACGGAGTTTCATTCCATTCGCTCAAAGATATTATGGATGACAACATGATATTTCAGCAGGACAACACCGCTTGCCAACACGACTTGTAACACGAAATCTTTTCTTGCGAATAGTAACATCCCTGTTCTCGAATGGCCAGCATGTAGTCCTGGTCTCAATGCAATCTAGAATGGTTGGGGCCAACTTTCTCGGAAGATTTTCAAGCATGGGCGTAGTTCTTCAACTACGAATTACAATTGCCGACGAATAGAGCAAGTTGGACAATATTAGTAAAAATAGTACATCATATCACGACTGCTGGAGGTCAATTTAAAAACATGGGAGAAGCAACGCATTATTATTAACTCTTAATTTCATGCAATAAACTACGTTTTTGTTCAAATTTTATCTCTGTCCTTATACTTATGTCCTGTGGAAGAATTTCAAATTATTTTAAATAATTAATTTAGAGTTTGCATCACAAATTAATCAAACCAGTTGAGCAGTGTTTTATGTAAATTATAGAAACTATAAGCGCAACGGAAGCCTTTTCAGTCTTGTCCTTATATTTATTTTAATCAGTGTACTTTACAGCTGTGACGCACTATTCAATCAAAGGGGGTTAATATTTGGAAAAGTGTTACTAGAGCATATCGAAGTTCATTTTAGTAGGATACTAGGCTTTATAACACAAGTCGAGCCTAACTGGGATTGTGTGCTACATCTACCAATGTCTTGCCACATGTTAGATGTGGTTGGATACTTGATTAGCACTTATTTAAATCTAGGTCCTACCACAATATTCCTAAGTATTGAACGCAGTGTTTGAAGGGCTCTACAAGCATGACAAAATAAAAATTAAAAAATTTAGGACAAAGTGATAGGTAAATTAAACGTGGTAAGAAAATTGTGCATCGATGACTTTCAGAGCACATAAGAACTAGACATATTTTAACTAAATTATAAACGACTGAAAAAGTTACAAAATGCGCTCTTGAACTAACCGCTCTTGAACTAACACTGACTAGCTAACTAAATAACATAAAGAGACGCAACAACCTCCCAAACTCATTTAAAGGAAACTTCTCCCTCACGCGTCTCATTAGTAAACCATAAAAAATATACTGTTGGGAATACTGAGATTTGTAATATCAGACATTACTAAAACTGGTGGAAAGTTAATAACTTATTTTTGATGTAGAAGGAGATGTTCGCTCATCACCATGATGCACCAAGAGTGAACATTCATGTTTTTGGCTAGAATGAAAGATGTGAAGAGAAAGTGTTGAAAGTTCCGTCAGAGTGCGGCAGGTAGGAAATCTAACAGATGTTTTTTTTTGATAATTGAGCGAAAGGGCATGTATCCAATGGTACTCGAATCATGGACGTCAACCTTTGCCTAACATCCCACTGCGGGGTAGGTTGTAGCAACGGAACAAGTTCGCCACTTCATCAGGCAAAAATTGACGCATGGAAAGACGCTCATGTACCACTGTGGCTTGTATAGTTTTTCTAGCGATCTATTGTGTGCACTCTGTTTATTGATGCGCACATGGGAGAGGAACTCTCTCCTTTTTTGGGTTTGTTTTGATTCGCAACAACTGACGATCACTAAAATTTTTCTCGTCGTCTCCAACGTAGAGACCTCGGAGAGAAACACCGTGGAGCGATGGGATACTGATCCCCACCAGTATAATTAATGGTTACCACCATTTATGGTTTTTACATACATTAATTGTTATGTTATGTATTCTCCGCTTATTTTTGATTCCAGAAAACTGCTCAAAAAGACTTTCACAGCACATAAATGACAAATTAAACTATAAAAACAGAAGAAAGACATACTAACAAACTAAATAACACAAAGACGAAACGACACCATACAAAACAGTAGACATGAACATAAGTGAGAGAAAGGGGAAGCTTGAAAATGTAACATCTTTTGAGGGAGCGTCAACAGCGTCTTTATGGACGATATAGGTTTTAAAAGTTATAACATTTTGAGAGGCACTCCAATGATTCTATTTGAAAACAGTTCAATTAAATGCAAACTTGAGCTAATTTATTTAGCTATTCTCTGAAAACAATACTTTTTTAAACTAACATAATAAATTCTCCAAAACTGGCAACACAGTGCCGCCCGATTTCATTCTGAGCAAATTTCTCCGAGCTGCTACCGTCTGGAACTCTCTTCTTCTCTCGCTCAGCGCGCGTAGCTGCAATGATTTTCGTCAAACAAATTTCTTCCCAGCAGCATACGATGGTGATGTTCTGCGTCGAACGGAACGGTAGATCGTGTCGTACGCGGACTACGATCAACGAGCGCAAAGAAGTAGAAGAAAAAGCTACCATTGAGGCTGGTTGGCTGGCTAGAAGAACCAGATTTTCCAGTTCTTTTATTCCTGAAAGGTGCCATCGAAATTGGCCCATTCCAGGTGCGGAGTGAAGTGAGAAAGGTGCATTTCTTTCCCATAGAGCGCCGCTGGCTGCTCAAGTGTTTAAAACGGAGGAAAAAAGTGCAATTGTGTGCAGCAAGTGTGACAATACTGATAATGGAAAATCAGAGATGAAAAGCGATTGCAGACGTGCAACGAAATATAAACCATTCCTCGGAGGAGACAAAAGTCGGGAAGAAAATCAAACTTGTACCACGGAGAAGACATTACTCCCGGAGAACCGGAGTCCGAGCGACGAAAACGCAAAACCTGTGCCTCCAGCGGCCAAGAGTCAGCTCAGTCAGTCAGTCGCTACAATAGCGTAAGCAGCCGAGCTCGCCGTATCTGACTGGGCGCAGCGTGTTTGTGTGTGAGAGCTCCTAGGTGATTGTGTGTGGTGGTGGCGATGGTGTCGTGTTTTAGGTAAATAGCCTGAATCTAAATCAATGAATCGTGTAGTAGACTAGAGTTGTGTATTTTTTTCCCCGCCGTCATTCGTTCATTCGCTTCTCGCTTCTCGCTTGTGCTCTTTGGTCCTCTCGCGCGGCGCGCGGTCAGCATCTCTCGTAAAATTTGTATCGCGGGTAGAACGGACGATTCGCGGGTAACAGGTACGATGCGCGGGGGTTGACGACAGAAAAATTCTGACGTTGACGTTTGTGGTGGAATTTTCAGTGCACCGCTTGCTCCTGGTAGAAAGATTTAACTTAACGGTTGTGTTGTGCAGTAGACTGAGCAAACGTTCAAATAATTGTGTGGACTAACAAGTGAAATACCTACTAGGAAACAAAACAAGGCATACGCGCCTGAATGGATTTTCATTGTGTTGCTGCAGCGACCGGAGACAAAATTCTTCCACGGTGACGGCGTTGGCGGAGGAGCAGCAGGGGTGGAAAAGGAAGTAATTAGATGCAAAACGCAAGGCAGTCGAACGAAACAAAAATCAGCAGCGTTGTTCTGTTTGACGGTCTGGCGACGACGCGAGACGACACAAAACGGACGGGGGCCATGCAGTCAGTGTACCGAGAGAGATTGATAAGTGGTGTAATATAAGAAGGTGAGAACCCGAATGTGTTGTGTATTGTAAGTAGCAGAGGCGGAGAGGTGTATGCTCCTACACCGATAGTTAAGTCAGGCCGCGAGAGAAGGCTTGGTCGGATTTTTAGAGGTGAATGATTCAATGAACTCTGGGCGGGTTGTCCGTTTGGCCGCAATCGGTTGCTCATAAGTACGTGCTCCAAATCTGCTGCTCGGCTTGGATTTGGAATCTTGGTTTTGATGGAGGCTTATTTAAGATTGATAGTGAGTTGCGTTATTTATTGCTTGTGTGTTTGCTGGATGCGTGTAAGATTTTGCATCATCCTTAGGTATGCCTGAATCGTGCCAAAATGTACCAAATATTCATTACATAACATATAACGAGGAAAGGGAGGACCCTCTGGGCACCCAAGTGAAACGATTTGGATAGGAAGCATGGGACTGCCTCCTCCTTATTTCAAAATTTCGCGGAACGAGGGTGGGCTCTTCGACCCCCCATCTATTGGGTTTATTTTGTCAATCGATGGCTCAATTCTAATGCTGTGAGCGTGAACTTGCTTATGGAAGGAGATTCTCTTCCCTCTATATACGGCTTTCGCGTAAGTACCTCTGCTTACTGGCACACTCAAACGTTTTTGGTCCTTCATACAGGAGCTTGATGATCACAAACAACAATAGAATCGTGATGAAATGGTTTTCAGATTATTCCATCGCTATGGAAAGTTACCTTGCATATTACAGCATTACAGTACTATCATACCCCGTTCTGCAAAAGAAGAACTCGACAAAATCCGAGATGCAAATCGGAAAAGCAAGTCAAATGTCGTAAATTCGACATTCATTTGTGCCTCACAGGCATACCAGAATTGTATACAAGGCCTTCCATTACAAAGGAATAAGTATTAGAGCGGTTACGAAGAAAAAACAATTCGCTCAGATGCTGCCTTAGTTGGTTAGTAATTTTAAGGTTTTAATAGAAAAAATCGTAACTTTTATATACTTTCGATGTGTATCGTTTTTACCATCACAAAACAACCTACAACAGTTTTTGCACCGAAAATCCAAAATTTAAGCCTTACAGGGTTAAAGGTGGGTCCTCTCTTAGCTCAGTCGGTAAATCTCTCGACTTCCTGGGCATACAGTGGTGTCACGAAAATAAGGCCAACCCTCCACTCGAAAATTCACAATGAAAAGCATCACAAGAAGAGCTCACTCTATCTGTCGTTAGAGGAACAATGTGTTAGTGACAAATTAAGTTGAAAGTAAATCTGCTATGTGTCTCTCGTGAATGTAGAAAGACTTATTTATCCAGCATCTGTCA
>JASCZW010011371.1:0-32323 GCA_034211315.2 Aedes japonicus
CAAGTCAAGTCAGTGTACAACTTTCGCGATCGTGTTTTGGCCGACTTGTTATGTTTATCGTCGCGATTTGGAGTCACCACTTTCTTGTAAGTCGACAGTCCAGCTCGTCTTTTAGCTCTATCCACGTTTGAAGGCGCCGCTCCCAGCTTCTTTGCAACATCTCGGACGGAGAGGTTGGGGTTTCGCTCCAAACAGATTTCCCGCAGATTCAGCTTTCTTGGCTGTCGACAAACGTTCACCGAACACTTTTAATACGTTGGTAACCCGCTGATTTAGCCATATTCAACAATTTCGCCAACTTGGCGTGAGAGTAGTTTGGATTTTCGCCATGCACTAGCAAAATTTTGATGCGTTGCTTTTTTTCCTTCGACGACATTTTGGTAACTGAAGTGCTAATTTCAAATTCAAAATAGAGGCATGATGCTACACGCACACATCTTCAAAATGAGGGATGTGAAATTTTGACTTTATACTGCACTTACAAAAAGATGTAATGGCAATTCAGAATTTATTTTTGCCGACATGCACAGAAAATTGTAGCAATCATATGTCAAATTTTAAAAGCTGACACCCCTAACGGAGAATCATATATAAACCCATAAAGAGACAAGATTTAATCTGGTTACGTGCAAGAGTTGCAGTAATCTAATTCTGAGGAGGAGAAAAACAGCTTCTGGTTTTCTTCTGATGCCAGGTGGAACAGCAGTTGTATTACTTTTTATTAGGGGAGTTATGAACCGAACAAAACCAACCAGAAACGGTCTATATGCTTGTTCTATCGGGTTCATATGTGCATACCTTGTTAGCTTTGGAAAGCAGGACAACTTCAGATCAAACACGATACCGAAAGCAATATGGATTTGGAGAAATACTGCCGAAGCATGACTTCCAGGTAAATGGAAGCCAAAATTCAAATATTACCAAGACAGAGCGTACATGTCAAAGCTATACCGGAATGGAAACAAATTAGGGCACACAAAGTGAGCCAGATCAGGAAAAAGTCTGTGGTATTTTGTTATTAAACACAAGCAAATAACAGAACCAAAAGAAACCAATCTATTCACAGCTCCGATGTTTTTAATCAGCAAAGGATCAATGAAGAAACAATCAGGTTAATATGAGAGCAGTTGCCCTAGATACTTACATTAGCACACTGTTTAACTCGTTGTTGTACAAACTGAACTTTGAACACAGAGCAAATTACAACTTTGGACATACACTCAGTAGCAAAATATGTTTAGCTGAATCGTGAATATACCTTATGTGACCAAAAAATCATGTTGATGAAATATATAAATTTAAAGTTATCATAATAAACGTCAAAAAAGTCGTTTTTGGACATACCAAATTCAAAAATCCGTATTTCTGTGAAAAAATCAGGTAGTAAATTTTAAATGTCAACATGGTTTTTCTTTCTGTGTAGGAGCATTTCCTAAACACAAATTTTATCTTCAAACTACGCCGTATCATGTCAGTTTAAACGTAATTAATTCTTGTATAACCTTAAATTAACTTCTTATGCATAAAGTAGCACTGAAAGTTACTGAAGCATCCCCCATTCTCTACTAAGAAGGGGTTCAAATTTCTGTCAGAACATGCTTCTTGCCCGAAAAATACACATTTTGTATACTCTGATTGTTATGTTTTGTATTCTCCGATTGGAGTAACGATTATGATGTAAAAGGAGATGTTCGCTCATCATCATGAGGCACCAAGAGTGCACAGTAATGTTTGCTAGAGTTAAAGATATGAAGAGAAAGCGTTGAAAGTTCCGTCAGTGTGCGGTAGGTTGAAAATTGAATAGAAGTATTGAAAATTAAGTGAAGGGCTTGGATAAGGAGTGTATCGAATATAAGCTATCCACATACATTTGCGTTGTACGCATGTATTTGTGATGGTTTTTTATGCTCTGAACACTGCATGCTGTGCGTTTGACTGTCAGCTTTCTTTTGTTTACTTGTTTGTGCGGTTCAAATTCCGCGTTTTCAAAATGTCGCGTATTGAAAAGGAAGTGAAAATTAAGGTTCTGGACACATGGCTAAGTGAGAAGGGTATTACTATGCGAAAATTGGCGAAGCGATTTGGAATTCATCATGCGAGTGTTAAAACCATCATTAATAAGTTTGAGGAACACTATTCTCTGGATGAGCTACCAGGAAGAGGCAGAAAACCCGGTTCTTCAAACCCGAAACTGGAGCAGAAAGTGGTATCTCTAATCATGAAGAACAAATCAATGTCAATACGTGATTTGGCCAAAAAAGCAGGAACGAGTGTCGGAATGATCCAGCGTATCAAGAGGCGAAACCACCTGAAGACCTACAAGAAGCAGAAAATCTCGAAACAAAGTGCAGAACAGAAGAAGCGAACAGCAACAAGGGCCCGGAAATTGTATTCGCGTCTTTTGCAGCGTCCGGATGCTTGCGTTTTGATGGACGATGAGACCTATGTAAAGGAGGACTCAAAAACCCTTCCAGGTCCCCAATACTTTACTGCCGTCGTTGGGGAGGATATGAGCGATGCGGACAGGTCAATTCAAGTGGAGAAATTCGGTCGAAAGGTAGTGGTATGGCAAGCAATATGTTCATGTGGTTTGAAGTCAACCATTTTTTACACTACCGGAACTATAAATGCGGAAATCTATCGATCTGAGTGTCTCCAGAAGAGATTGTTGCCTTTATATAAGAAGCATAGTACACCTCCACTGTTTTGGCCAGATTTAGCGTCGGCTCACTATGCCAAAGCCACTCTCAGTTGGCTTGCGGAAAAGGGTATAGATTTCGTTTAGAAAAATATCAATCCACCAAATTGCCCTCAGCTTCGACCCATCGAACGTTACTGGGCAATCGTGAAGAGGGTCTTCAAGAAGACTGGTAAGACAGCTGGGAACATACAGGAGTTCAAAAAAATTTGGGCTCAAGCGTCCAAAAACTGCCATGCAACACTTGTCCGGAACTTGATGAAGAGCATTCGATCCAAAACTCGAAAATTCGTGAAGGAATAACTTAAATTTCATCCGGTCTTCATTATGTTCAAGTTTAACCTCGTACAATATAGAATCAATTTTTTGTATGAATAAAATATCGGTTTTCAACATAATTTGAAAGAAAGTGTGTGGATAGCTTATTTTCGAGCTTATAGCAGTACTTGAACCAAACACGCCTTCCTTTGCCTTACGGATTCGTTTGTGCCTTGACCTACCCCGCATTGGGAATGTTAGTCAATAAAATGCGTGCATGTTTCGAGTACTATCCAAGCCGTTCGAAAAATATTCAATACTTCTTTTCAATTTTCACAATACTGACGGAACTATCAACACTTTCCCTTCATATCATTCATTCTAGCAAACATTACTGTCCACTTTTGGGGCCTCATGTACGAACGAATACTTCTACATCACTGTTTCACTGTTAAGCTGAAATGCAGAAAAACAAATTGAGCATTACAAGCATAAAATTGTCAAGTTGCTCTATGCTATTAAATGCAGAAGTAATTTCAAGTGCAAGGATGAACTCAAAGTGTGCTGATATTATTAATTAATTAAGAATGGAATACACACCCGAGCAAAGGATTATACCAGGGTGTTTAAAAAAAGTCTACGCTCCATACAAAAATTCAAAACATTGTATGGTGAGTGGTCTACGAGGGGGAGGGGGGGTCTGAGATTTTCAAAAATGAGTCTACGTGGTTTATGAACAGGCCCTTAGATGCCTCGACAGTTTATAGGACCACTTTCGAGCTTTCACGCTGCCTTCATTGTATGACATTTATGGTAACATGGTGTTATCTAACTCGTTGAATAAGTTCACTTGTTCTGGAACCAGCAGAGTTAAAGTTTCCGGACAAAATTGTGAGGTTCTCTTTTGGGGTGCTTTCCACAAAAAAAAACTATTGAGGATGTCTCTATTACACTGCTGTCTTGAAATTTTCCAGGAGAAGTATTGTCTGTACTCACAAAAATGTTTATTTCTGGCTTCTGCTGCCACGTCTGAAAGTTGTCCTATTGGTAGTATCTAGTTTTTCATAACTTCTCCGGGTTTGAAAGTTTCTTGTTTGTAAAAATTTTAAAAGATTTTGGTGTTCCGTAACAAATGTAACATCTCACTTTTGATGTGATATTTGTTGCATCGTTACAGTCCTTTGCATAAACCATTGTCAGGTTTGTTTTATGTAGACTGGTTTTGCATAAACCTTGCCAGCTTCCGTTTTTGTCAATCCCGTTGCTGTACAGTGTGTCTCACTAAATTTGTCACCTTTTTTTAGTTTGGTTTATTTCAGCTGGGTTATCGCTAAAAATAAAACTACCTCTTCTTTTCATAGAGCCTACCGTAAAAATCAACACTAAATATTACATCGAGCAGGTCTTGAAGAACCATCTGTTTCCTCATGCTCCTACGCTGTATAGGAATACACCATATTGTTTCCAACAGGATTCAACTCAAGCTCACCAGGCAAAGAAGACACAAGCATGGTGCGCGGAAAATTTTCCCGATTTCATCACAAGCGAAGAATGGTCTACATCTTCACCGGATCTCAACCCACCTGACTTCTTTGTTTGGGGTTATATGCATCAACATACAGAACCTACGAAAGGACTTACTTTAAATCGGTTCAAGAAACAATTGGTTGATATTTGGGGCCAAATTCCTCCAAATTTGGGCCCAAATTGTGCGTACCAGCTGCGATAAGTTTACAAAGCATTTGCGCAAACTTATCAATGAAAAGGGCGAAAGATTCGAATTGAAATCATATGGTTTATTTCTATAACATATATCTTTCAAATGAAAATTAAATGCGATAATTTGGTTGATTTGTTTTGCTGTAATCCCATTTTGTTTCAGTGACACCTATTGTGAGACACCCTGTAAAGAGTACCAGATTTAGAGTTAATAAATAAATGAATAGAATTCCGATTACCTATTTTTCAAAATACTGTATTTCTGTATTTCTCTTTGTATACAAAATCAGATACGTTTGTTAGAAAAAGTACTCGAGATATGGTGATATTGACACTTTCACATTGACAGTCGCTTTGTCTAAATCCACTTTAATTTGTTCTAACGCTTCATCTGAATAAAAAAATAGCTTATGCCTGGTCAAGGGAATGCTTTTGAAGTTTAGTTGATTCAGTTGATGATGGTGATATAAGGTGATAAAATATGCGTCAATGTTACCAGACGCTCAAAGCTCACTCATTGAAATGTAAAAACATTATTCTAAATGATGGCTTGATTCCGCACTGTTTAAACCATGTTTACGCTTCGAAATGCATGATTCCAAATATAATAACAATATCAGTAACTTTCATTTTACCTACACACACACACACACACACACACACACACACACACACACACACACACACACACACACACACACACACACACACACACGCTCGGCGACCCATGTAACGCAGCCAACAGCACCATCTAATGATGAAAATGGCAACCAAAATATATGTTACCTTTCCATCTGGAAGACCTGCATCTTATCCACGGTTAAACTAATATACTCTTTTTATGAGTATTGTTTGATCAATTTTGAGAATAACGCCGATACGTAAAAATGTGTTTTTTTGAAGAGAAGTACTTTTGCTCATATCAATGAAGAAATGTCAAGACTAGTTTTATCCAAACCAGGATCCAAATTTGAAACAAATATTAACTTATTCTTCAATCGAGGTGATGATTGTGTAATGCATTTTTCAAAACGTCGGCACCAATATCGCCAAGATATTTGACGCATTTTAAACTTTGTTGTGCCACGGGCCTAAAAACTAGGCATTTTTCACATCAGTATACCCTATCTGACACATACACAGTTTACTCATGAATAAGTAATAAGCAGTAAACTCCTTTAACGAGTAATTCCCTCAGAAATCCCAGTTTTCCAAAAGAATTTAATGGCAGTGACGTCTTCTTTAGGATTGATGGCGTTCCTTTTCGTTAATAGAAAAAAAATTTACCACCGTGTTTTCATCAACAAACGTCGTGCTCATTAATGTTTAACATTCCTTCAGACTAGTTAGTTCAGACATTGCAGTTTTTTTATTGTTTAAAATGAGCTGACTGTTTGTAACTCAATGAGCTCCAATGTTTATGAAATTTTGTCCCCAACTCCATTGGAACTTTTCAACTTTTCCGAAGCATCAAAAACTCAAAAAATCATAAGTAATGAACCCATCACAGAAAAAGCACATAATTCATTAAAAACTTACTACAAAAGAGTAGGTCATCATGTGTTTGTTCCAACCCTTAGCCAACAATAATTCAAGCTGAACAATGAACTAGGTCCTAAGTAACATTGAGAGATTCTCTTCGTCGACTTTCTCATTTGTTAATAGTCTGTTTGTTAAACGATTTGTGTTTCGGCGTAGTGGATTCTTAATTACACTTTATATTACCGTACTGTGTGCTGAAAATACTTGAATATGTTTTGACATAGCCATGGGAACGCAAAGAGAAAGTCAAGAAGAGAGTCTCTCAATGTTACTTAGGACCTAATGCATTGTTCAGCCACCGAGCCTGCCGCTACAAAATATACAACTCGTACAGATCCTATGTGCACAGTGCTTTTGATCACTCACTACAATTGATTTTCAAATTCTGAACAATTTCCGTAATTCACTCATGCCTCATTACCCATTCATAAAGCAACAAGTGCGGGCCCAATTAAAAAATAATAGCTCTATCATCTGGTTGCATATAAATCAACACATGGTTCCTTATTTCAAAGTAGAAGCATTCTGACCAAACACCCACACTCACAAACACCATCAGTCAACACCTAATTAAGTTCGCGTCACTTGCTTCACTGCAGCGCGGTTCAATTGCTTGGTACTCGTATCGCTCTCGCTCTCTCTCTCTCTCTTCAGCGGTAATTGCAATAAAAACAAGCGCACTTGAATGTCAAACGCGATTGCTAATGAATCGTTAATTTGTGACAATAGCGATCGGCACTCGACAAAACAAACATTTATCATGCTCACCATGACGACGACGGCGATGGTTCCCTCTTCCATGGCTGCCATCCAGTTACAATTTCGTTCCTCTATGTTCTCGCAAACTTCACCCAATTCATCGTCATTCACAATCGAGCAATACGGATAAGTGCTGGAAATCAAATCCGTGCAAAATTACGCTTCCACATTTATATGGTATTTCATTATTGAAATACCAAAATTATCATAATTTCAAAATTAAAATCAGAACAAAAACAACGCAAATGGACAAATTGCTGCCTGCCGCCAGTGGGACCTCCTCGCCAGCGCCAACCGTTGACAAATGGAAAAAGTCGTTAATATTTTATTAAATTAATTAACTCCGAGCGCGCTCACACAAACACGAGATTCCCCCGGCGAGTAGAAATGACGACGGTTGTTGAACAATATGAAGCGAAATAAAAAAAAGGAAAAAAAAACGAACCACAGCATCAATTAATAAAAGACAGAATCATGAGTTGAATCAAAACCGAATGGCTGTCGGGGCGAATGACATGGCGTTGATGGCAGACCTCAGGGAATTGTGATTTTTTTTTCCTGTCCAGTCCAGGCAAGGGGAGGTAGTGTGAAGAATGTACACACCAAAAGTTGGTCAGAACATTGCTGAATTTTGACATTTTCGCTCCCCAGGGGGCTGAAATATATCCGATTAGGTTCGTATAAGCCTTTTTAAAAACATTTTGTTCGAACACAACCGTAGACTGGAGCAAATTTTCGAAATCTCGCTCCACGGTGCATGAAAAGTTTCAAATAAGATCCTTATTAGTCTCCGAACTAAGTTTGAAATTTTAGATTGAAACGTATTTTAGATTGAGACGTAATCCGCACATGCTATACGATGGTTGTATGGGAATTATTTTGAATAAGCTGAGTACAAAAATACATGTTTTGTTCTTAATTCCACACTCTTAGAAAATATCTTCTTAAATTTATCATACTTTTAATTTAAAGTTCTTAAATTTATCATACCATTAAAACTCGGCATAATATCTTACATAACGTAGAAGTAAATTGAGAAACATAAAATTAAATTTTCTGGACTTAGATTTGAGGTTATCGAATATATTCTAGAAACTGTTGAAAATGTACCATCCGGATCGTGATTTTGATCCTGACTGAACTTATTATTTAGAGATTCAAGGTAGAATTAAATACTACATCAAATAGATTATACAATTGAGTCATATTAATCTTTCAGTCTTTAAGTATTTACGTGCAACAAGGGTTACATCACTCGTAATATTCATTGTTTTTAATAGTGCAAACGAATTCCAAACATATGAATAAATAGGATCCTATCGAAAGAAGAACACGACAAACTCCTTCCAAATATTATCTATAAAGATTGTACTCGGAAAAAATGCAACAGACAAAAAATGTCACCAAACTTAAGTCGGATATGTTTTAGACTTTCAAAGAACAAATAAACACATATTAGCATATTAGCTTTTTGCAAAGTCGGTTTATTCAAGCTTCTCTTCTAGGCTTAATGTCCGCACCTTGGTCTTAGGGCTACCAATCAAATCCCTTGCAACACTTGCACCATCTTCCTTACACACTTTCATCCACTCTTTTTTTTTAATCCTTGTCATTTTTGAAGTCCTGCCCTGTTTTCCGGAGCATGCCCTCCATAATTTCCCAAAATATTTCTATTGAGTGAAGTTCTGGAGATATTAACGTATTTGCCTCCTTCGGCACAAAAACAACATCGTTGGCTTCACATCACTCCATCATCGGTCTCGAAACGGACACAACGCCAGATCCGGCCAAAACAGAATGTCACCTTCGTGGGTCTGGAGGAAGGGCAACAGGCGCTTTTGGAGGCATTCTTCTCTATATATTGGGCCGTATATGGTGCCGATCGTTATGTACGGTTTGCTGAATTTGCCGCATCCACAGATCGCCTGTCACTCCAACTATTTTTGGCCAATTTGTCAACCTTCTTCTTTCGAAACTTCTCTGGAACATGCAGATGGGACTTGCCGATGAACTCAGACCAATCAGACTAAGGCCGGCGTGGCCTCAGCTGTACACAGAAGTTGTCTCCATTCTATTCGGTCCATGGCTGTCACTCGCCAGCCTCGCTGATCATATTTTTACCCAACTTGAATTTAATTTGAACCCGACTCAAACCTGACTTGAACCGGACTTGAACCTGACTGGAATTCAACTTGAATTTTACTTGAAACCGAGTTAAACCCTACATATTTGAGACGAACCAGCCGCAGGTTCCCTAAGGTGATGTTTTAGGGAGTATATGATTCAAAACTTCAAGAAAACAAACCTCATCTCTAAAAAGCATAAAATTCATAAAATGCTACTCGATAGTTTCTGCGTAGTAACAAACGAGTAATAACGAGTATTATTTTCATAGTTGTTTCTTAGAATTCGACATTTGTGCTCTTCAAGTTTCGAGCAATTCAACTTCCGCAAATCAATATTGTTTGTGCTCTTGGTGTTTTGCGCCATGTTTTCCATGAACCTTCACTTTAGTACATAAAGAAAAAAAAAGAATACAACCAACCCATCTGCTATTTCAAGAAAAATTGGAAATGCATTGGAAGCGTATGCATTTTAAGTAAACACTACATGGATACAACAACCTTAGTGAAATCTAGTGACAAGAACAAAACAGCGTCCAAAAGCATGAAACATATTTATGCCTTCCATTTTTTGATTGATCGTTGATTTACTCGTAGCGAATCGAAAACACCATTCTTCGGTACAGCGTCAAAATACCAAAAACGAGTTCAAGCTTTCCACTTTATTTTTCACTAAATTTTATTCACAGCGAATCGAAAATAACATTCGTCGACGGAGTTACTCACGTACGAATAGTAAACATTGTAGAACGATAATGAAAACATAAGACGGAATGCAATATAGCGCGAATAACACGAAACGTCATCTCACACGAATAAATCACGAATACACTCAGACACAGTTTGGAGATGACAAATAAATTCGAGCCGATCGAGGGGAACATCAGTAACAATGATAAGGAGCCTTCCTTACCTTGAAGAAACGAAACCCGGCTCTCTCAATTGTCTGCTGTACGAACCAGACGGAAGAATTGACCTTCTTGGCCAGGTCCCAAATCAAGTGGTTTGAGTAGCGCTCGAAGCAATCCCTCAGCTTCCTTGCGCTCACGGGGTCGATCATCTTCGCTTTTTTCCGCTGTCAGCTCGCCGCTGGATTGTCTGGGTCTTCTTGAATGATTTTACTACACGAGGCATGGTCGAATTGCCGATTCCCAATAGTTTCGTGATCCACCTGTGGGACTGGCCTGGATTTTCCACGACCGCTCCCATAATTTTTTGTCGAACCACTTTTTGCTTGGAAGCCATCTCAATAACCACTGCACTTGACGGTTTCTGACGACATTTTGCACATGTAACCACCCATATACCAATGATAACGGTTACGGGGCTGCAAACGGCAAGTATGACAGTTGTCACAAATGTGTTCTGTTTTCTTTCGGACAAGCTGGCTTACTCAGATCGAGCTTTTCCGTTGCCGTTGCCGTTCAGCTTCCGTTATCATTGTGTTTTGGCCATTATTATTACACTCTTAACTGGCTTTATCCAAAATTACATTAATTTTTAGTGATTCAATCAAAATCTATGCACAAATCAATAAGATGCATTTTTCTCGAGTACAGTCTTTAAATAACCGAACTTGAACTATAACAAGTTTGACCACCAACCGGAAAGTCGTGGACAGCAAATGGATTTTCAAACGAAAATCTGACGAGGACGCAATATCTTTTGCCACAAAGCCCGTTTAGTATCACAAGGTTTTTCGCAGATGTACGGGACGGACTTTGATGAGGTGCTTTAGCCAGTAATCTGACATGTCGCCTATTCAGTGAAACACAGGAGACAAATTACATAATGTAACCGATTGTGCTATTAAACTGAAGATATTGGTGCTGTATGTGCTTGATGCGGAAGGACCTGTATGGATCTTGAGTTTATGGAACAAGAAGATAGATGGTGTTCTGAAGCAGATGGGTTTCCGGTAGTTCACCCATGACCCCTTAGCTCAGTCGGTAAAGGCGCCAGCTACAAACCAACACCATGCTGGAGGTGGTATGGGTTCGACACCCGGTCTGGTCTAATAACTTTTTCGTTAAGGAAAATTCTCAACTCCTGGGTTTAGGCATGATTGTGCTTGCCACACAATCATACTTATGCAAAATTGTACCTGTCATCGAAAGCTCTCAATTAAGGGGAGTTAGAACGAGAAAAAAACTATTTTTGATAAACAAATTTCAAGGAAGTTTTTACTCAAATCAATCGAAACTTTTACAATTATAAGTGTATCTCATGTGTTGTACACAAAATATCGTTTTCAATTTTTTTCAACAAAATGGCGTGGTCGTTAGAATGTCTTGAAAAAAGTCGTTGTATTTTGCCTTTGCATTTGCTCTCCTGGTCGCAGTTTTGATTCGGAACATCAATTAATTAATTAATTGATTAATTAAAACATTACCAATAATTACAATTACAGTTAGTAGATGAATTAAAAAGAAGTAAAAAAAATTGCACATTTCTGAGAGCAAAGATTTATACCAAATTGATAACAAGTTCTAATATCAGGTTATCACTTTTTGATCACTGAATATGTTATCAACCAGGCTGAATAAACAGCCAAAATAACAGAATCAATAACAAAAAAATACTCGTTAAATATCATACTAATAACTTATTTTGTTATCACTGCGACCAACTTGATAACAATCCTGTATTGTTAAGCAAATTTATTGAAATAGTATCAAATTATGTTATCAATTTGAAATCAAATTCTCATGCTAATAACTGAACAAAATATTTTGATTATAAACAAAATTTCTTGTTCAAATATGCTGAAAAGTATTTAATAGTTTTACGTTCATAAAAAATAGTGTGTTCAAAATGATAACATATGATACTAAAATTTGCCAATGGTGATAACTAAATTTGTTATGCGATAACAGCGGAAATCAAAACGATAACTGGGATAACAGAACTTGTTACTTTCCTTTGCTAGGGTTGGCGTAACTTTTTAGAAAAACTCCACATTTTTTCCGCCATTTTATCACATTTTTCGATACATAATAATAAAATATTAGAATAATTTTTAATTCACAAAGAAGTTAATACTATAACAAAGTAATCCTGTAAGTTTCAACTTAATCGAATAATTAGTTTTCGAGCTATCACCGGCATAACCTCCTAGAGGTTTTGGCCACACCACGGAGTTCGCTGCCCCACTGTGCCACGGTTGAAGGCGCCACATCCAGCGTCTTTTCGACATCTCCGACGAAGAGGTTGGGGTTCCGCTCGAAACAGTGGGCAACTCTTTTTGTCGTCGCTGTGGCCTCCCGCTTTCGGTTTTCCTCCGATCCAGCTGTCCGGGCTGGCGATAAACGTTCACCGAACACTTTTAATTTGGTAACAGTTGATTTAGCCACATTCAACAATTTCGCCAACTTGGCGTGAGAGTAGTTTGGATTTTCACCATGCACGTGCAAAATTTTGATGCGTTGCTTCTCTTCCTTCGACGACATTTTGATAACGGAAGTGCTAATCTCAAAATCAAAATAGAGGCATAATGCTACACGCACACATCTTCAAAATGAGGGGTGTGCAAAATTTTTTAATGCACCAATCTTTGATCGGTACACCCTTTATACAGAAATGAATTTCTGTCTGCCTGTCTGAACCTTATAGACTCGAAAACTACTGAACCATTCGGCATGAAATTTTGTATGGAGGGATTTTCGGTGCCGGAAAAAATCTTATGATAGTAATATACCCCTCCCTTTTTTGAAAAGGGGGTGGGGGGGGCATACAAATAAAACCCAAATTTCTGCATAACTCGAGAACTAATCAAGCAAATGAAACCAAATTGGGCATGTAAAAATGTTTGAAGGTAAGAAATGTTTCTATGGTGGTTCAAAAACCCTCCCCATTCTGAAAGTGTGGGCTTAACATTTGCATTAAAAAAATGGACTTTTTTCGGATGGTGATCAAAAAAAGCTAAGACAGATAATTGCCTTTGATAAATTTCTCATGGAAGGAAATTATTTAAGCTTACTTGCCAAAAAATTCAGCGGCATTGCAAGCGGCCTTCCGGCAGTTAACCGGAACATTCGCCATGGCAGATAAAATCATCCATGTAGGCATGTTTTTGAGTTCTTTTTTTCGTTTCGCGACATAATTGTTGGACTAGATCTTACGCTTCAGGTTGGCCCAGAAATTCTCAATAGGACGCAGCTGGAGGACGTTGGGTGGGGTCGCCGACTTGGGTACCACATTGATGTTCAGCCGCTCCATCTCTTCCAACGATCGCTTCGAGTTGCGGACGACGCCAGATCCGGCCAGAACACCGCGTATTCGCCTTTGTGGTATTTCCTGATGAACGACGTAACTTCCGGCAGGCATTCGTACTATAAATTTCCCCGATCACGGGCAGTCTGGAGTGAAAGAAGAGCGGCTTTGACATCCCCTTCTCGCTGATTGCCAGCCACAGCAGCACCTTCTTGCAGAACTTGGTGTGTGAAATGAACATCACCTCGGAGCTCACTTCCTTCGTGGGGAAGTAAAATACGAAGTTTCCTGCCAGTCGTTGCCATCAAGGTGAGATAGGTCTCGTCGTCCATCACCACCGCCACGTCGCGATTCGCCGGGAAAATAGAGTTGACCATCTTATTCAGCCGCTGCCGCTGCGGGCATTGCCTGCAGCTCCGAAACCAGTGAACGCGACGTTTCCGCTTCCTGGCCAACATGTATGTTAGCATGTTCGCTCAGGTACTTTTCGCATCCGTTTGGCTGGTTTAGTCAGCTCACGGCCAAGCGCACGCAGTGATGTGGCTATTCTATCTCGGTCTCTGATTGTTGTCTCTTAGTGCCAAGATGTTGTAGATGCCGGAAGTTGCTTCACTGTTTTTGCCAACACGGTTAGAGTTCGACTGATTCGAGCTGTCAAAGTTTGTCTGCTGACGCATGGGTTACTATGATTGATGCTGCATGGGTAGTTTCGTCAGTGCGGGTGAAGGTAAACCCATGAAAAATCGGCAAGTTTTGTCCATTTTTTTAAATGCAAATGTTGTATGAAGAAAACTTCATCGATTTTTGCTACTATCTAACCAATCAGATGGTAGCGGATTTGCTTACAGCTGGCACCTCTGAAGCTAGAGAGATTTCACCTAGGTCAATACCAATTCCACATAGGTAGTTTTGGAAACGTAGTCATGTTCAAAAATAATGAAATAATTGTGCAAAATTACATCTTTAATCAAGAGCAACTACTGTAAGAAGTTCGAGTATTTGAGTAAATATTTTCATTGGCACATTTTGTGCAAAAGTTCCTTTGTTGTTGATCAACCAATTTATGATAAAGTATCCGAGAAAATTAATTTCGTGTCTGTCAGAAATAGCTCTGCTGTTGTAGAAGGTTTATTTTAAATTTCTTTCAATCGACCATAATTCACAGGTATTTGCATTGAAAACAAATATTGAAGCACCCCCTTTGCATTCAAAATACGAAGCATCCCAGTTCCTCCTCCTCAATCCCATGTCCTCAAGACCAGCCACCACAATATTCTATCCCATGAAAATGATTCACTTCACCATTCATTCGAAGGGCCATGAAATGAGCTGTTCTAGTTAATTAATTTACTGCCATTCTCGAGGCTTGAATAATTGAATTGGAGCTGCCCTGCTCAAACCTCCAATAAACTTCATATCCATTGTTCTTCCGAACCAGGAAAAGTACTTCTTCCGAACAGAGCCGGCCAACAACAAGCGCCACATGGCTATAAAATTGCCATGTGGAGTTATAGTGCAGTCTCATAGCTGGCAGCAGCCTAGACAAAGCACCATTCTCCTCTCTTCGCATCATCAGCGGATTCGCTTGGGCCGAGCCACCTTCCTATTTTCCCTGCCAGCGGTGGATTTTTTTGCTTTTGCCTAACTCAGAACAATGCGGTAGCAAAACATCATCCAACCACATGCTCTCGGTGCCTAAGTACACACTTACTCACTTATTAAGTCACAAAGCCTCCTCCGAAACGGTAGCGACGACGACGACGACGGTTCAATTTGCATAAAGATAATTCCAAGAGTACCCTCAGATCGCCTAGACTGGTGCGAACGTTGAATCTCCGATCTGCAAGATCTGCGGAATTCTCCCTTGCCTACCGGCCTACGATCCGATCAAGACTCGTCAATCCACGCGGGTCCACACACGGTTGTTCTAATTGTTTTCATTGTAAATTGTGTGACCGGCGGACCACATTCTACGAACGACTCACTCGTCCCAGACTGCATGGAGATCGTCCAATTGGATACTCGGGCCCTAGATCGAAGATTGAATCAACGCCGGGATGCGTCCATTCCCATTCCAGTGCTTCTGGGGGGGGGAGAAATCGAATCTCTTTGATCACGTCGTGTGACTCGATTCGGTTAACAGCGGATGATGGCCGTTCGAACATGTTCACAGAAGCTGCGACCGACTGCGAGTGGGAACAAGAGTTTTGTTTTTAATGGATTTTAAATATGTTCGGTGCCCGGTTCGGTGAACAGCGAGTGACGGCGGTGGCGGCGGCGGCGTCGTCGCGAGAGATCCACAGTTGACACAGTTCAAATTTGCAGGCATTCGTTGGTGGCTTGCCGCCGTGGTCGATGGGTTCCGTTGATGGGGAATCAGATTGTTTTTCTTTTTTTTTTCGGAACGGCATCGAATGAGGTCAGTGACACATGTACATGGTGGTGATTTGGAACCATTATCTATTGGAATCAAGTGTATTTGGGGTGTTTAGTGAAATTGAAATGTTTTGAAATGTTTTCAGTGCTGTGATCTGTGAAGAAAGCTATGCAAAATAAGCGTGGAAGTGAACATCTAAGCGTGGGAATAATTTGTGTAAAGTGAATCGTGAAGTGAATTTGAGTAAGAGCAAGATCAACCCGGATAAGATGCGGTCGATCAACGGTTCCAGACGGCGACACTCGGCACCTGAAAGTGATTGCTCAGAATGTTCGATAAGTGCCATGCAACGACGATAACGGCACTCCACTGCAGTGGATCGACTCTTCTGACAATCGTGGTCGTGTGTCTCAACTTGACGGCATCCAGGTGAGTTGGAATTGATTGTCAATTGGCTATAATAGGCTGCGTCATCGAAGGTCGTCTGACGTCTGTTTAGGTACGGGTTGTGTGTTCGATCAGCGGCGAGAGAATTGAGAGAATACAAGCTTCAAGGTCAGCTTAAAGTGAATTAACACATGTGCCATGTAACGTTGTTATCGTGTAGATGCGCAAGAAGAAAATCCTAAAGGAAATGATAATATATTCTGTCAAGAAAAAGTCACTTCAATTTTGGTGCCCTGGTATTGACAAATATAAGAGATCAGCTAGTTAGTGAACTAGTTCGAATAAGGCAAAGCTAATTTGATAGTAGTAGTAAGGAAAGTCAGATGTGAAGGCTTTCTTGAACTTCTACCATGGTCACTATCTTTCGAGCTTCTTTACGGAAAGTTCATCAGAAATTTAATGTCAAACTTCAACATAATGGTGATTGAAGATACAGATTTTGGTCCTCCCATAGCACAGTATGTGAAAGCGTAGCTGCAAAGCTACATCATGCCGAAGGTTGTAGGGCTCGATTCCTGTATTGTTCTAGGAATTTTTCGCAAAGTAAAATTTCTCGACTCTCTTGGCATACAGTATGGTTTTACTTATATCAGAATTATACTTATTCCAAACTACACAGCTTTTTTTGAAAAAAGTTGGAAGTACTGTCCAATGACAATTTCATACCTTAACATGCCGTTAAAAGCGCAAAAACTGAATCCTTATAAAACACAAAACGGAAAAAAAAATTATCCTCAATCAAAAATATTTCATCGCCAAGCTTGAGATTTGAAAAATAATCCTTAACGTGATAGAATTGTAGCTTTTTTGATAAGCCAACTCCGGTTATGGAAAAGCCAGTATCTACCCGACCAAAAGGGAATTACAAAATTATTGTTATTGCTATTGTTAGAATTAATCTATTTATTCACGCAGATTGTTCCTCCAAGGGCATAATAACGAAATTTGTTATAAGTATGTTATAAAATTATCCAGAAGAAAATGTCTTTTACAAATTTATATTATAATCAGTTAGTCGTAACAAGGTTTGTTATGATTTTGTTAATTTTATGTTATACGTTTCTGGTCGTGTATATCTATGACTTGCTTCCCGTATGCAGTGAAATCACAGTCTTGTTCAACAAATTCATCGTTATGAAAGAGATTACACCCCAAGTAACAATTTTGGTTTTATTCCAGTTATTTTATTCCACTCCTCCCAGCTTTGTTGACAAAACTACATTCACAACTGCGTTGTCCACCAACACCTCCTCTATGCATCTTTCAAGCCGAAATGTGTACAAAGTGGCCCACTCTACAGACGGTAGTCAGAACAAATTAATAAAACCTTTATAAGACCAAAAAGTGATCAAAAAGAAGACCAAAATGTTCGAGTGAAAGATGTTATGATCACTTGAGAACCTTCATAAAACCTATTGGCCGTCATCAAAACCAGCAAAGGGCCAAATGGTCACAGCTGTCAAACTTCACGGTGATATTGTGGATGGTTTTAGTTGCTCTGCTTTGTTCTAATCTCTCCTCTTCTGATTCATTTAGCAGTGAATAATGTTTAAGAAAAAAGTTTCAGTGTTGCGGGAAATTTTGTATGATAGCAAAATATCCAAAACAAATTGAGTTTTTACTGCGTATCATGCTCCAAATTACAAGCGCATTTACTTTTATGATGCATATTGGCACGATAAGAGCCGACAATAACAGTTGTACAGCGAGTTTCCAACAACAGAAACTAAATTAAAACAAATATATTCGATAAACGAATCATGAAGTCCCTGAAATTTCATGGAGTTCGATAAGGTTATTGATTTGCATTACATTTAAAATTTAGTGTATTTCCACATTTCAACGATTTCTTATATTTCAAAATGGCGATTGGAAGAAATTACCGTTTTGCCAACAAGTCAATTAATCTTCGTAATGGCTACTATAAAGCTATTGGATCATTTGGTGACTTACCTCAATGCCAATTTGCCGTTTAATGCACTTCCTGGAGGCTAAATGGTTACAAAATGCTTTTTAAACTGACCATAATAAGATAATATGAATTAGTCCTAAAACGGCCCTTCTAAACCGAAATTTTACGAGTTCATAAAGTCAAAATAAAACTTAGGATTTAAAGCTATTTTAGAACACAAGGTTTTAAGATCGTTGTAAAGAAGCTGTGTAGGTTCCCATAAACCTGACTAAAATTTGAAACCTATTGGCACCTCTTGATCCATAATAAAACCAAAATGATATCTAGTGGCTTTCATAAAACTTTAATAAAACTTAGTAAGGCTGGATGGTTTTGGCTATGTTACTCGAGCGTGTTGCAAAACATGGTTGGTGTAAAGTAATATCAACAGTATTTTTAGCAATCAATCTAACCGATCGGCGTGAAATTTTGTATGCAGGAATTTTTTTGGCCAGGGAAGGTTCTTATGATAGTTAAAGACGCCTCCCTTTTCTGGAAAAGGGCGCTCTCATACAAATGAAACACTCATTTCTACATAACTCGAGAACAAATCAAGCAAAAGAAACCTAATTTCGCATGCGTGAGGTTTTAAAGGCGAGAAAGGTGGTTTCAGATCCCTTCCCGTCCTGAAAGAGAAGGGGAGGCTCCCATACAAATGAAATACAATATTCTGTATAACTGGAGAACTAATCAAGCAAATGGAACCAAATTTGGCATGTGAAGGTTTTTGAAAATAAATACTGTTTCAATGCTGATTTGAGACCCCTTTCTTTTCTGCAGTGGTGGGGGGGGTTGGGGTTGTTGCATGCGTAGAAACGCTCGTATCGGGATCAGCTAGTGTTTTATAAATGTATGGAACAATGTTTTTAACACCCCTCTTTTTGAAAAAATCTGGATATTCATTTGCCTATCATTCCAAATTGGATGCAATTTTTGCAAACGATCACAAATTTATTCTAGGCACGGTATCGGACATTCTAGAATTATACGTAGTTCCGGATATATTCACGGGAACCTTGGGGTAAGTATCCTTCCCGAAATGCTGATCAGGATCAAAACGGTACCAAAGCATGACTTGCGACACCTCAAACTTCATGATTTTGCAAAACAAGACCTTTAGTGGTCATTCTGGAAATATTCGACCATTGTGGCCACTCCGGGAACCGGGTTCCACCGGGAAAGTGACGGAGAAATTATTGACGGTACCAGAACATGGCTTGCGATAACTCAAACTTCATGATTTTTAAAAACAAGGCCATTGGTGGAAATATTCGGCCATTGTGGCCACTTCTGGAAGCCCTTCGAGAACTGAATTCTATCGGGAAAGTGGCCAGATCATGAACGGTACCAGAACAAGCGGAATCGAATTCCTCCTATAAAGTGGCCTGATTGGTATCGGGCACCGAAACATGACTTGCGACTCATCAAACAAGACCATTGTCAGCGTTCCGGGAACTCGCTTTCACGGGAAAGTGGCCAGATTCGGACGGTATCATTATGGCCTGCACATCCTACAAATCCTATTCCGTTGGGAAAGGCGATTACATTTAGAAATGCTTTGCAATAAGTTTTGAACTTGGAACGGCCATTTGTAAGACGTCATTTTGTAAGATATGAGAAATTTTGAACAAATGCAGCATGAGATATTCATGGATTTTAAAAGTAACTAAAAAATAATCTATGTTGCTTCATACAAAAAGTTGTTCAAAATGTATTTTGTGGTAAAAAGGTCTTTTGTCCCGGGGGTGTTTATTACCTCAGAAGCCCCTACGTTATTCTCCTCCAAAGAAAATAAACGACCGACTCCAAGGCGTTAACCAAAGATTTCATAATATATTTCTAAAGGTTCCACACGCATACACATAAACCCAAGTCTGTTTAATCATAATTTATATACGCATTGTACCGTTATTCTGGATCAATATAGTTGCTAGCATCTAACGGTTTTTGTTTCTATGTTGTGTAGCGATATCGTTTAAATTTTAATTGTTCTGAATCAGTTATTATTTTGTGGCGTCAATAGTTTGGTTATAGGCAGAGTTCTGTTTTTTCAATAATTAAAAATTCGTAATTATAATATGAGAGATTTTGATTCGGATGCTTCAAGTATCATCGACCCAAACTCGGTCGGTGTGGAAAATGATGTTGATGATGAATGGGTAGAAGAAAATCCTTTTAGTTCTGAAGAAGAGGATAACGGCGAAGAAACATACGTGTCGAAGTGTGGCAGTATTCAATGGAGACTAATCGTCTGAATGCAGTGAAATCGCATCTCACTAATGGTGCACGAAAATTTAATATGGATTTTAGTACAATCAAAACCCCACTGGACGCGTTCATCTTGTTCTTAGATGATTTTATTTTACATATCATTTGTCAATTCACCAATGCGGGTGGAAGTCATGATCCTGACTTCGGAATCATTGACAGAAATGTGCTTCTTTCCTGAACAGGTATTTTGATTCGCTGGAAAAAAACATGACTCGAAAACACATGTTCGGGAGTTGTGGTCATCGGACGACGTGACCACTCGTGTGTTCTATTCGGCCGTCATGTCCCGACTTCGGTTTGTTTCATGTTTAGAGAAACTCACCTAAGGTGTGGCCCATTCAGTATTGGAACAAACATTTTTGATTCTTACAGCGACCCTAGTGGTCGGATTTGTAAACTATGACTTATGTGTTCCGTATAACAATAACAACATCAGAAGTTTATTGTCGCGGTACAGTTCAAACGTGTTTCAGAGAAGAAGAAAGAAGAAAAATAATTGTGCGAAATCATTTGAAAACCCTTCGTGGTCTGGTCCAAAACTTGCTCAAGTATTGCGTTTTCCTCGAAATACCGTGTGGCGTGTATTGAAAAAGTACAGTAGACACAATGGCCGAATATTTCCACAATGACCACCAATGGTCTTGTTTCGGGAAATCATGAAGTTTGAGGTATCGCAAGCTATGTTCTGGTGCCGTTCAAAATCTGGCCACTTTCTCGATGGAACCCGGTTCCCGGAAGGCGACCAGGAGTGGCCACAATGGCCAAATATTTCTAGAATGACGACCAATTGTATTGTATCGAAAAATCATGAAGTTTGAGGTATCGCAAGCCATGTTCTGATACAATTCATAATTTGACCACTTTTCCAGTGGAACCCGGTTTTTCGAGGGCTACCAGGAGTGGCCACAATTACCGAATATTTCCATAATGCCAACCAGTGGTCTTGTTTTGCAAAATCATGAAGTTTGAGGTGTCGCAAGCCATGTTTTGGTACCGTTCAAAATCTGCCCACTTTCCCGGTGGAACCCGGTTCCTCGAGGGCTATCAGGAGTGGCCATATTGGCCGAATATTTCCAAAATCACCACCACTGGTTTTGTTTCGCGAAATCATGAAGTTTGAGGTGTCGCAAGCCATGTTCTGGTACCGTTCAAAATTTGGCCACTTTCCCGGTGGAACCCTGCTCCCGGAATGCGATCAGGAGTGGCCAAAATGGTCAAATATTTTCAGAATGACAACTAAAAGTATTGTTTTAAAAAATCATGAAGTTTGAGGTGTCGCAAGCTATGTTCTGGTACCGTTCATAATTTGGCCACTTTCCCGGTGGAACCCGGTTTTCGCAGTGCTTCCAGGAGTGGCTACGTTGGCCGAATATTTCCAGAATAACCACCAAAGGTCTTGTTTTGCAAAATCATGAAGTTTGAGGTGTCGCACTCCATGATTTGGCACCGTTTTGATCCTGGTCAGTGTTTTGCGAAGGGTATTTACCCCACGGTTCCCGTGAATATATCCGGAACTACGTAAAATTCCGGAATGGCTGATACTATGTCAAAAATAAGAATAAATTTGTGATCGTTTTGAAAAGATTGCATCTAAATTGGGTCAGATTTCGCAGAATGACAGGCAAATTAAAAGCTAGATTTTTGCTAAAAGAGGGGTCAGTCATGTAGGTGTTAAAAGCAGCAATAGCGTATTACCACTTGCAGCACTGAAAAAAATATGTTAAGCTCAAGCGTTAGTCAGAGTGACACATAAATTACAAGAGATTCAACCCGCTCCGAACGTGAAATGTTTTCCAAAAACTTTTATAATACATTTATAAAACAAAAAAATATAAATCATCATTAAAAGATGTTTTGTGTGTTACTTGGGATGCAAAAGTTCTTCCTGACAGAGAAAGTCCAACTTTGTATCTGTGGAAGTGCAGTTAACAATACTCAAATAAAAGCAGGCCACTTTTAGGACGCTGAAACCGGTTACTCGATTCGAACTTCTTTTTTCCATGCTTGTAGAGCCTTTTTAACCACTGCGTCCAATACTTAAGAACATTGTTGTATGACCCAGATTTAATTTAGTGCTAATCAAGTATCCAACCACAACTAACATGTGGTAGACAATGGTAGCACACAATCCCGCTTAGGGAACGTTCATTAATTACGTCACGCAAAAATTGACTTTTTTTAAGCCCCCCTCCCCCCCTTGTCACGTTTTCTGTATGGACAACCAAATTTTTTTGTATGGATCGTCACGTTTTTCCAAACCCCCCCTCCCCCCTTACTGCGTGACATAATTAATGAACCTTCCCTTAGGCACGACTCGTGTTATAAAGCCTAGTACACTCAGAAAATTTAATGTATGACCGCCATAAGATCCACTTATGAAATTTCGACATAAGGAAAAACTTGGAATATCATCAGATGTACTTATGAATTGACGTCAGTGGCGTTGTTGATTTTTTCATAATATGATCTTCGATTTTTCATGAGATAATCTTATGAAGGAGCTTCTATTCTATTTAAGGAATTTCATAAGCCATTTTAATGAAATTCTATTTCATAATACCGACCTTCAAAAAACGTATCGATGCTGAAACTCATTTTCCCAAAGTGCTAGTTTGTATCGGTATTAAATATGCATATTAGACATTTTACTATTACCATACAATTAAAAGAAATTAGAATATTCTATTAATAGAAAATAAATGTATTGCCATATAATACTTTTTGCCTTTTTCATGAACTCTAAAGGGGGGCCATCTATTGTATCAATATGTATGAAACTTAGTACATTTAAAAGCTCTACAGCTTCTATGGCAAGATAATGTTCAACAATATTTTACCTCTAACGTGCTTAAAACAAAAACAAAAATCGGTAGATCTGACAGCCCTTTCCGACGCCATTTTTTAAGTAATGGGTACTTACTAGGGCAGTAACCTGTCATCAGGCCTTTGCTACACTAGGTTTCATGAACCTTTTTGCTCGCCGGCATATATCCGTGGCATTTCAGTTGGGTTCTACCATGGACATTTCGCTGGTTTTAAGTTTAATCCTCACGTACGAATTCCGCAAAAAGGCTCAAAACCGACGAATCTCGAAGCAGAGCCTTGTCTTGCTAGTCTATTGGCATTTTAATTTCCTTCAATTCCGCAATGGCTGGACACTCAGGGTAATATAACCTCGGTTCTAAACCCAAAATAAAAAAGCAAGATTGTTATGCAATTTCGCATGATTTCATTTCATTTCTCGTAATACATCGTAGCTTGGAGAAAAAATGCAACATTGGTCGTGGGCAAATAAGCAACACATCAATTCGCTTAGAAAAATTCAATGTGTGCGTGAGGTTGTGCAGTTGATAAGTAAATTAGTAAATTCAATGGCTCACAAAAAAAGGGTCTTCATCCGCATTTGAGAATCAAATCGCAGCCGTCAGCGTGACGTCTCTTCATTGTATCCATCCAGCCACCATTTCAGGTGATCGGAATAAAAGCCCTATAGTTGCTTCGGCTGTCGAGGCACTCAACGTTACAACAATGAAGCAAATGTCGGTCGCACACACTTATATGGCTTCGTTTATTTGATAAAACGCATGGTAACTCAATTAGAGGGAGATGGGAGAGTGATGACGAGTGAAAATCAAAATAAAACTCTTGACAGCAGAATAGCAAGTTGTTGACTGTTGAACAAAAACCCAACGGTTGCTGCGACTGTCGAGGCACTAAGCACACAGCGATAACCGCTTGCACACACTTGCATTGCTTTGTTTATACCATATAAAGCTTAGTGGATCATGATGGGAAAAATTGCCTTTTCAGAATCATGCGGATTTCTCAAGATATGATTGCAAAAATTGCAATTGCATTTTTTGCTACAATTTAAACTTTTGGGTGAAGATGTTGCAAAAAAGTGCAAAAAGTGGACATCCATGAATTTTTTTTTAAATAGTAAAAAAATTCTATAACCTTTTCCCTTTAATTGAGAACCCAACCTAGCTAACCTAACGTATCCAAACAAATACCTCTAACCTGAAATGTAAACTATTAAACAAGCATTGATTGCTTTTTCTCTGCTAGCTAAAAGTTGAAAAAGCTATGCTCAATTCAATTTTCCGTTTTTTGCAAAAATCTGAATATTTAAACCAACGCACAGTGGGGAAAAAAGTGCCCGAAACGCGAAAGAATTCTATATCTCAGCTTGGAGTGGAACGATTCCTGTAAATGTTACCTTTACTTGAAGGAAAATTTCTAGGAAATCGAATGGACGAGGTCTCATTGGCCGCACGGAACTGCTTGGGGAGCAAATGAGCTCATTTTACCCTGATTCCCCTAATATTTCCTTGTTGTTCAGAAATTTCTATGCTCGGTGTGACTCAAGGTCAACAAAATGATGCTCGTACGATGTAAAATTTCCTGGAATATCGGTTGAAGAAAGTTTTGTTTACCGTACAACTCTGTGAATGAATATATGGCTAATTTTACCCTGATTCCCCTAATATTTTCACGTTTTTTACTATTTTCTTGGCTCAGTGTCACTCAAGATCAATAAAATAATGCTAACTCCTTGTAAAACTTTCTGGGAAATCGATTGAAATTGGTTTCATTTACCACTTGGCTCTGTTAACGTAGATATGGCTGATTTCACTCTGATTTCCCTAATAGTTTTGTGTTTATCATGAATTTCTGTGGTTGGAATTACTTAAGATCAAAAAAATAAGGCTAGTCCTATGTAAAATTACCTGAAAAATTGGTTGGAGTTGGTTTCACTAAACGCACGGCTCTGTGAATGAAGATATGGCTGATTTTACCCTCTTTGCCAGAATATTTTTGTGTAATTCAGTAATTTATTTATTCGGTGTGTTTGTATAGCAACAAAATAAGGCTAGTCCTATGTAAATTTTTCTCCAGAATCGATTGAAGTAGGTTTCGTTTACCGAACGGCTCTGTGAATGAAGATATGGCTGATTTTACCCTGATACCCTTAATATTTTCATGTTTTTCACAATAAAAAGGGTAAAATGAGCTCATTTGCTCTCCAAAAGCGTTCTGTGCGGCCAATGAGACCACGTCCTTTCAATTTTTTTGGAAATTTTCCTTCAAGTTAGGATAACATTTACAGAAATCGTTTCACTCTGAGCTGTTTCGGGCATTTTTTATCCAACTGTGCAATGTTATAGCTTTCGGAAACCAAATAATACTTGATTAAGAAATATAATTTATAGTTAGAAAGTGTATCAAGGGAAAATGTGTATTTGAACTATTCGTGATTTGGGCCAAACCCAGGGGGTTAGTCACTGTGCCAAATTGTGTTTGAGTTTCAGTGTGTCGGAAGGTGTTTCTGTGTTCAACATATCTGGCAATACTACAATTGAGAATTTATGCTATTTGGCAACCATGGTTTAATTGACGTTTATTCTACGAACACCAACGCAACCTCTGAATCACATCAGTGCAAGCGAGGGGAAACAAACAATTAATTCTTGTAAGTGGTGCCAGAAAGGCATTTATCTCTCAGAAGGTGACGAGTGTGTTTTTGAGGTTTTTGGTACCACAGAGTGACTTACCCCATGACCAAACCGGTTAATGTTACCCGGCTGATCAATGTTTTCCTGTTCTACGGTACTGTAGTTTCGTATTATTGAAAATATATGTTAATCATATCTTACAGTTTAATTCAGTATTTTAAAATATTGATTTCGTATCCAAGATATTTCAATAGAGCACACGCTATGATATTCTACGGGCGAAACGAAACGACTAATATCCGAGTTTCAGAGACAAGACAGCATGCTAATCAGAGCGAAAAGTTGCAGTTGTTTTATACTATTCTACAGATGATGCTTGGGACTAGCATACATTCTCAATGTGAAAAAAACTGGTGATCTCAAATTAAAGCAATAACTAGAGCCTGCCTCGCCCGAATGCAGGTCAAATAAGGGAAGGAAATATCATAATTTTTCATCTCTTTTAAGAGAAACACCAACGTGATCATTCGTTAAACTTGCGGATATACCCTTGATATAACCCACCTCTATATTTTAATATTAATACCTATTTCTAATTTGAACCTTATACATATAGTGCTATTGGAGCCAATCACAAAAAGGGATAGTAGTTTACTTGTTCCAGGGTATGGTGGTACGGCGAGCATGGCAAACCAATATTATGGATCACTATTCATTGTGATCCCCACCACCGGACCACTAGCCCGGCGAACCCCCACATCTCACCAGGAAGTATTTTTGTTGTTTATTTTTCTGTTCTCACACGATTACTCATCGCCGAATTATAGATAACCGAAACAATACAAGACGCTACATGGCCGGTAACAAAATGGTGTGTTATAAAGCATCGACACAACCTTTCACAGCCGATGCTTGAAGCAAACTTTTTTTCGTAAACTTTCAATTTTTACAACTGTACCAATCTCATAGAAGTTTCTTAAGAACAATCCATGCGAATCCATTTTAAAGTGTGATTTGGGGATTTGGTAAAAATTGTGTGCCTTCTGGCAACTTTGTGCTTCTATTGATGTCAAGGCTCATTGGTTTAGCACCAACCGGAAGAGACTTGATCCTATACCCAATGAATCTTAATCTCCAATCGACTCAATCAATCGCTATGTTTTGTGATACATTGGATGGAATAGTATTATTTGAGATAACTCAGTAAAGAAGTTATCTAAATTTTGCACATTGACAGGCAATCTGTGAAAACCCACCAAGTACCTTATAGTAAGATGCTTAAAGGTGAACCGGGAGATTCGATGAGAATGCTTCTTTTCTGTTTCTATGGTAGAAAAACGGTGTTTTTGCGGTGTGGCTTCGTCAATATATACTCTGAAAATTTATTTTCGAAAATTAACTTTCACTTTCACACTTTCACTTTCACACTTTCACTTTCACACTTTCACTTTCACTGGGAGGGGTCTAGAACCACCATAGCAATATTTCTCGCCTTGAAAAACGTCCACCTGACAAATTTGGTTCCATTCGCTTGTTAAGTTCTCGAGTTATACAAATAAATTTCTAAAGGAGGGGCCTAAAACCACTGTAGAAGCATTTCTTGCCTCCAAAATCCCCATATGTGTCATATGTCAAATTTGATTCCATTTGCTTTATTAGTTCTCGGGTGTTAAACTATCATAAGAATCATCCCCGTCCCCAAAACTGCCTCCATGCTAAATTTCACGCCGATCGGTTCGGAAGTTTTCCCATCTGTAAGGCTTAGACATACAGACAGGCAGACAGAATTCCAGGGGCCTGAACTCGGTTAACCTCATTTCTGTTGGTTTTGAATTTTAACCGATGTATCAGTTCGCTCATGCCGAGATTCCCAGCTAACTATATGAGTTCTCAGTTTGACCCAAACCGAGATTATCGGTTAACTTAAAAAAGCCGAGATTGAAACCGAGAGGTCAGCTGTGCGGATCTCGGTTTCAGAAAGCCGAGACTCGGCATATAATTCAAAGTGTGCTGGTAGATAAGCTGCACAAAAACGTCGATAAAAGAAACAAAGTTCACAAGGACCTTAAAGCGTTGGTGATTAAGATCCAAGGGGCTCTTGGATCGAGCGAGAAGGCACGACACCAATATAACTTCGGAGGAAAAAAACAGCGTGGTGGGAAGTATCCCCCAGAGGATGCAAACTACACTCTTCTTTACGCCGAAGAGGCCAGGGCATCACCAGGAGATGTCAGACTCGGCAACTCGAAGAAACATAAGGAGGTCGGGCGATAAAAACAGGTCCGAAAAACGGAAGGTTAACAAAGGTGAAGCTGTCATCGTCAAAGCAAGCGACGACACGTACGCGGAAGTTCTGCGTACCATGCGGACTAATCCAAACCTTAGGGAGCTAGGGACAGACATGCAGAAAATTAGGCGCACCCGCAATGGGGAAATGATCCTCGAGTTAAAAAGGGATCCAAAAGCCAGCAGCTTCTCCTACAAAGAGCTCACCGAGAGGGTTATGGGCGACAAGGTCCAAGTCAGGGCCTTGTGTCCGGAAGCAACCCTCCTATGCAAGGACTTGGACGAGGTCACATCGGAAGAAAAAGTTGGGTTAGCCATGAAGGAGCATTGCAAGCTATGAGAAGCCCAGCTGACCATCCGCATAACAAACGGGCCTTCTGGCACGAAGGTGGATTAAACTACCGATCGATGCAGCCAACAAGGGACTAAGAGTTGGCAAGATCAAAGTAGGCTGGTGTATGTGCTCACTGAGTATTTATCAGCAACCGGAGACAGACAGACAGACAGACAGACTCATTGCCCAGTGAACAAGCGAACGGTACAGTTCGTTCAGTCCGCTTCGTTGCTTTGGAAGCTTTTAACGAGTGTTTATAGTCTTCAGTATCAGTTTTTCTGAATTGCCAGCGAAATCGTCGCGAGTGAAATCAGTCTTGGTTTACTGAAGCAGAGGACATTGTGTGATAAGTGGTGCAGCAACAACGTCATTGATTGCAATTAGCAATATTACCACGATCGAGAAGCCATATTGTCCGCATCTATACGGCACGCATACCAGCAGCCCATCGAGGTGTAGCGTGTATTCTTCCATCCACAACTGCTCACCGACCAGCAACATCATCGTCATCAGTTAGCTCTCACGCTTAGACGGTGTACACGCGGTCACTCATCGTCGCTCGGCAGCAGCAACATTCATTCGTCGCCCAGCTGCAGTAGATCCGTGATACATATAAGAGAAGTTTTTAGTGGTATATAAGATAAGCGACGTTTCATCGTAGTGGTGTGTGTGAGTGTGAAGTGATTGATAGTGTGTGTGAGAGTATGTTTAGTTTTAGTTTTTGTTTAGGTTAAGTTTGCTTTATCTGTGATTGATTGTAGATAATTACGTTAGTGGTTGAGCGTGATAAGCTCCCACAAGCGAGCCATGGATGATTTATCGCAAGATGAATCATCTGTAGCACGAAATGATGAGGTAGCTCATAGAGTTACCAGATCACGTTATGCTTATCCAGATAGTTCAACTGGTCCATGGGTTGTTTATTTTCAGCCCAAATCGAAACCTCTAAATGTTTGTCAGATTTCTGATGATCTGACGAAGCGATTCTCGGCCGTGACCGAGATAGTTAAAGTCAGACCCAATAAACCTCCGGTCGTTGTGTCCAATCTCAAGCAAGCTAATGAGATTGCTGTCTCCCAGCTCTTTACTCTAGAATATAGAGTGTATATCCCAGCTCAGGGTATTGAAATTGAAGAGTGTAGTCTCCGGAACGAGTCTGACCCCTGAGATCCTGCTGAAGCGGGGTTGGTCGATTTAAGAACCCTCTGCTTCCCCCAGTTAAGATACTTGATGTTCGCCAGCGGCACAGTGCTCGACCAACAAGGGCGAAAAAAGTTTACACCGTCAGACTCGTTTCGCGTAACCTTCTCTGGCTCAGCCCTCCTCAATACGTCGAGTTGGGAAAACTTCGACTACCTGTGCGATTGTCTTGTACCTCGGGTCGCGATCTGCCAGAAATGCCAGCAGATGGGACATACGACCTGCCATTGCGGCAATAAGGCGCGCTGCTCCAACTGCAGGGGAGAGACATGAGGATGGCGCGTGCGCAGACAGCACACCTAAATGCGCTTTCTGCAAAGGAACTCCTCCTCATGCTCTCTCATCGTGCCTGGCAGTACAAACAACGCGGGGAACGATTGAGCAACGTCGCTGAAACAGCGTTCCAGGCAATCTTTTGCTGAAATGGTTAAAAAAGCCTCACCATCACCCGATGCCAATACAAATCCTTTGCTCCTCTGTCGGATGACGAGTCTGACTTTGATTCGGCTGAAGAGGGAACGTCGTTCACTTTTCCGGAAGGTGCTTCAAGGAAGCGAAGACGCGTCCGCCCACGGAAAGTTGTTGAAGAAGCCCGAGACCAGCTTGCCATTTCAGAAAGAGGTGGAAAAAGGAAAACACAATTCCTCCTGGTTTCCGTAGTACTAACTACACCCAGGACTTTCCATCTCTCCCGGGGACATTAAACCCTGAAGCCCCAATTTTAAGAACAGAAGCCCCTCTCCTCAGGTGGGCTGTTCTCATTTGATGACATTGCTGAAGGTATCTTTAGAGTACCTCGAAATTTCTGACACTCTCAAGCGCATTGTTTTGGCAATGCTTCCAACAGTGAAGACTTTTTTGAAGCAATTGATGATCAAGTGGCCCATCCGCAGCTATCATCTCCTTCGATGGATAATTTTCCAAATGAGGTTGGGGATTTGATCTACTGTTCTACAGTGAATTGTCAGTTTGATTCCTAAATTGGAATCATTCAAATTTCTAGCCACTACTACCGGTTGTGATGCATTCGCTCTTTGGTGAAACATGGCTCTCTTTCGAAATCAATCTTGGTTCATGATTTCAATATTATTCGTCTTGATCAGAGGATTCATGGAGAGGTGGAGTACTTTGAGATCAAAACTGCTACACCTTCTATAGAGTGAATTTTCCTCATATTCAAGGTGTTGAAGAAGTCGTATGTCAGTGCTGGTTATTAAAAATAAAAGCCTTTGCATTGCTCTGACATATTCCTCCTAGAGCCTCGATAAACCGGAAAACAACTCTCAGATATTTGTTCGGTCCTTCCTTCTCCACGGTTGGTCATGGGAGATTTCAACTCTCGCGGTACAGGCTGGGGAGAACTGTACGATGACAACCAGATCTTCCTTGATATATGACCTCTGTGACAACTTCACGGCGACAGTTCTTAACAATGGAGAAGTAACACGTTTGGCTGGTACATCCTCAGTTGGCAGTGATTGAATTCACACTTTGTTCAAACCCATTATCGTTGGATTGCACATGAGATAGTGATTCAGATCCCACGGTAGTGATCACATTGCCGATAAAAATTTCGGTTGCCACCGGTTCAATCCGTCGAAATCTGTTAACGTCACGTATGATCTACCCGTCACATCGATTGGACAAAGTTTAGGACAGCAGTAGATGAAGCCGTAACGACGGTAGAAAGGCTTCTGCCGCTGGAAGAGTATAACTTCCTCTCAACCTGATCTTAGACAGCGCGACTTCAAGCTCAAACTCGACCAGTTCCAGGGACGTCATCTCGCAGGAAACCTCCTTCTCCATGGTGGGATCAGCAATGCAATCACGAGGTTTACCGTAAAAAGTCCGACGCGCTTAAAGACGCTTCCCGTAGACGTGAACACCTGAGCACTTTCGAAGTATACACGGCTCTCGAACGCGAACTTAGGCGCCTCACCGCGGCCAAGAAACGCGGTTACTGGCAGAACATTTGTGGAAGGGGCTTATCGCGCGAAAACGTCGATGAGTACTCTTCCGGAACACGGCGCGGAAGGTTGCGTAACCGAACTACGAACAACGAGAGCGAGGAGTACTCGGACCAATGGATCCTAAAGTTCGCGCGAAAAAGTTTGTCCAGATCCGGTAAGCCGGCCTGGATGGTTTCCTCGCGAAACCTCGAATTCGCGATGGACGAGATTGGCCAACGTCCTTTTCAATGGTAGAGCCTCTCTCGCACTCCTTTCACGGTGGCAATACGACGGCTCCAGAGGCTGATAGGATCAAGTCTCAACTTGCTCAAGAACCTCCCAGACGGTCGCGAAAAAGAGGCGCATGTTGAACTGGTTTAATCAGTTTTTGGAACTCAACATTGTACCGGATGATTGGAGACGGGTGAGAGTTGCTATTGCCGTTTCAAAAACCTGGTAAGCCCGCGTCCGACCACAACTCCTATCGCCGACCCCGTCAGCGATGTTGTCCTGTATTCGAAAAATTGTTGGAGAAAATGATCCTCTTCCGTCTGGACAAATGGGTTGAGACGAACAACCTGCTTTCAGATACTCAATATGGTTTCCGTAGGGGTAAGAGGGAACGAACGACTGTCTCGCGGTTGCTGTCCACAGATATTCAGTTAGCTTTGCTAAAAAGAGCAAATGGCTTCTGTATTCCTGGACATAAGGGGCTTTTGATTCAGTATCTGCTGAAGTTCT
>JASCZW010011372.1:0-32337 GCA_034211315.2 Aedes japonicus
AGCCATGTATTGCCAAACAGAAATTGCACATATCTGGAATAACTGATTGTTTATTCTCACAAAAACAGAAGCCATATCTGGCTGATAGAAACAGTTACCTAGATGTTACTCTTCAGTACCTGAACTCATGTACAGTACAGCTGCCACATTCCGTACGATATTCCAGATACTTGCCGCGATGATTCTTCATCTTGAAATCATCGAAACTATCTGCTCGATTTAGTTTCGAGAAGCCTGCTTACTAGAGCCCGCACTTCTTCGGGGCGAGGTTCTGACAGTCTATGGATTCACTGTATCTGGCACGTATCTGACCTTCAGGCCTATACCATAGATGGATTCTACAGATAACACACATCAGGCCAAAACAGTAGTTTCGGAAGTTGTGTCTGATTAAAGAAGAACCGTTTCTACAGTTCTTCTTCGTTCACATCCATATTATAGGACAGGTATGACGAAACTTCTGATTTCGACTACACCATATGAATTCGCCAACAAATACTTCATGAATTAGCACTGTCTGGAACGCCGGCAGCGGTATACTAGAATTCGGCGTGACCAGACAGAAAGCCGTTTTGTCTCGATAAAATATATTTGTCAACATGATATTAAGAAAATGTTTGCAAAATGGTATTGTTAATAACTTTGCAGTTAAATGTTGCTGTTCCGGATGGAATCCACGAAGTGTTACAACGCTATTATGACGCTCAACCGTAAATATTATTACATTAGTCTATATCTCGAGTGTTAAATAGACGTATTACCTTGGCCTATTAATAAAGGAAATTTCACTATCAACGCCTTCCTTTTCTTTCCTGAACATCATCGCATTAAACGAGAATTAATTTAGATCAATTATCACTGCATGGGTTTAAACTAGTCCACGGTTTCCCATGATTTATCGAATACCAAACGAATTGACTACATCTCTAATTAGCGTTTTATTGCTGATTTGCCGGTACTATAAAATGTTCATATTAATATTTGCCCATTCGTTCCACCACATTTCATAACGAAGGATGACCAGATCGAGGCCCTGAAAGCTCTTCCAATTTGCCGTTCAGTTCACCGATTCCGTAGAGTTGTTGCGCTGTGCAGGGTATTTACATTGTTGTTGTCAACTGAATACATTAAACACGCCCCTTCATGGTGACTGGCGATAAGATTAAGAATGTTTTGTTCTTCTTTAACGTTCGAAACAAATAAAATGCATAATGACGGTGTCGATTTGTTTCACAATTCGAGGTGATGGCGAATATATGTCATTCTATTCTCTTACTACTACTAAATCTATCATTTGTTTACTCTTTTGTTCTTCATCCTTCTCTCATGATATAGTACTCGTCATTGCCATGCAGGTTGCCAGATACTGCGCGGTGTTGCAATATTCAGCCTGCCGGTAGAAGATCCGATATACCCCACTGATCAACACTATCGAGGCACAGTTGTCGAAAATCCGTTACCTCAGAATTGGCCATCTGAACCTGGAAGCCACTACGATAATTAACTAAAGTACTTCGATTTTCCGTCAACTAAGAATACAGTCGCCTTTGTCTCTCTGCTCATCAATCCATTTTGAGCGTTGGTTGATTTGTCGGCAGTCACTTAATCCATCTTTCCATTATTTTGTCCGCTAGAGGTGAGCGCCAGGGTATTATTCTGGTTCTTCAGATCCACCGGTTTTCCGTCTATCTTCATCATGTTAGTCATCGCCTGCAAGAGTGATTCGGGGCCAGTGCTCCAGCGCCCTGATAGGAATCCCGTTCAACGGATGCGCATTTGTCATTATCGCCAGCCGTGCAGTATTGCCCGTCAACATATTGGTATCGTCTTCTCGACGTTTCATTGCCTGATGACACTCCATGCTCCGCGGCTGCGCCAGTTTATAATTGACTACTACACATTGCTCATTTCCCATGTTCTCCATCTTCATCACATTGCTTCATCTCTGAGTAATGTAGCGTTATCCGAAAATATATACTAATATCTCACCTGATCAAAGCATTGACAGTCGCAGGCACTGAGGCGCACCGCCTAATGGCTGTCAGGTTACGTTACCCAACGTTTCATGCCGTCCGATACTACACGGACTGAAGATTCACAGAATCGAGAATAAAGTGACTGTTCAATCCTCATATATGATGCTGCTCCTCCTAATACGACAACGGCTGATTCGTACGTTGAGACAGCCTGTTGCGTGACTATCTTCATCTGGACTGAACTTCATTGCTTACGTCACTGAGTGGTGGTTTTCACTTTGCTGTACCCCGTAGCTGTCGTTTCTGATCAATTTACGTTACTGCGCTGCTCATTATTAAGTAATGCCCGTTTTACTGCCGTTGGTACGAGCGTATGATCAGTAGTTTACCCCGTAAGAGTTCATCCATCATATATCGTTTTAATGTCGATCACTTCGTATCAACACTGACCACGGACTCCCGGTTCTTCAAACGCCGATCTTCGACGGCCACTGATGACTGAACTCTGGACCTGGAAAACCATTGTTCACTTGAAGTGGCGGGATTCTGTCCCCATCATCAGTACACAAGGCATTTCACTCTGGTCAAACCGTTGTCCGCCACTTTACTCCTGAATTACCGATCACACCGTGATTTCCTGGGTTTCCATAAGGTGTGCTGATCCGAATAGCCACACACCGCGTTTATTTAACTGTCCGTATACGAGCAAGTGCTTCCATAATAGTCCGACTTGTACGGGCCCCAGAACCGCCCCCATTAGCTTCCAAACGAGGAATTGATTGACGCTTTCATCGGTGACCACCTTTGCTCGAGACATTGTCAGGCTACAATGAACAATTTCCGCTAACGACTGCCCGCAGATATGCAACGTATCAAAGGGCATCGGTAAAGATGTGAACTTCTAGCGAATCGATTTCGCCAGTGCAGGTACCTGACATATAAACGAGTATGGCTCATGTTGAACTACCTTTCCATGTCCTGGGTCATCGACACTTCAACTTAGTCAGGTTAATACAGGCTGAATGACATGCCTTTACTGCGAATAGAACGGTCATCTGAGGGAATGAAGAACCATTACGGGCCAGCCATGTCTTTTTCAGTCGGCCGTCTTCTTCTCATATAGATATGCCAACAACTGCGGTGTGCCATTAAAAGGAGACCAGGTCTGTCTCAGATATCTCAGAACTGCTCTTCATGCCTACATCGTTACTGAGGCAACTGAGCTGTCTCTCCCATACTGCAGAATGCCCCTGAAGACTGGGGAATATCTCCAGTTCGACTGTTCCGCCTTCGATGCTCACCGTACCTTCCAAGTGCGTTGACTGTTTTTCATACTGTACGATGACTATCGCACACGTTCCAGACAGCGATGACGCATGATTGCCGCTGCCGTGGACTGGCGTTGCTGCCCTATCTTTAACGCATTGCCGAACAAGGATCAAATAATGTCCAGGAGCTGCTCACTGGATCAGGCCGGCGAATTCCTGAAGACGCCAGTCACTGAATCTTCATCTGGCGAAACATCTCTAACGTCTCCACCAAAGGGCAACTAAGCCATTTCTCCCAACTTCACAGAGGCAGGAAGATATCGGCCCTTCAGCCGAGAATTCAGGAAACTCCTTACCAGCCAGACAGTATCCCAGACTAGATGCTGCCTTGTACGACGTTGAGTGGGGTACCAGATTTCGTCGGGAGAGTTTATTTCATTCAGAGGTAGCCAGATGTGTATCATTTTCCTGGTACTTGATCTTAGCTGTTGCACCTGGGTTCTTCTCAAAGTTGTTCTCATTTTCCACAAGAAAGGCCCAAACTGTACCATCTAGCCTTCATTGTCTGGTTTCAAACTGTCATTACTAAGGGAGCTGTCTGGCTCATATTTGCCGTTGCTCACGGTTTTACATTTGTGGCACTATTACCATCAGATTCTCCAGAGATAGTGGTTTTTGAGAGTTCGTGTGAAATCCATTCAAATTCTCTGATGTACTGTTATAATTACTGTTACCGCCGCGTCGAGTTCTTCTTGATACCATAATCCACCAGTTTGCATTGACTGCAATCGTCTCATATACCATTTATCGGAGCAACATGGATACACGTTACCTGATTAGTACCTGGCCGTCTGCTGTATGACTCGATTGGTACCTTCTTCATGTGTTTACTGTCAGTTTATACAGTCAGCTCTGCTAGTTCTTCATGCGGTAACATCAGCTTCCAATCGCGTCGAACACTTAGTTGTCACATTAACACTGAAGCCCACAGATTTTCATTACGTCGGGGGAGCCATGCGATATCCAGTCGTCCATTCATTGTTACGTTTCGAGACTTTACGATGCCTGCTGTCAGCAAGTTTCAATAGTGCGACAGCATTAATGAAATAATACGTGAGGAACCACAGCGTAGCTGCGTCATAACCATGTTTAACAGCCGTCGCAGCCGTTGTCACAGGGTTACAGTTCCAGTGACTGACTTATCCAATAAACCTGAAAGTGCAGTCAGTTCCGACGATCGTACATGTAACTCTCTGATAACCATTGAAACGACTCGAAGCCATTGTTGCCCCAGACACCAATTAAAGAGCACGTTCGAGAGATTCCTGCAGTCGCTGGTTTGTTATCTCGAAAATTTAGGAAGTTTGTAGGTCAATCCTTCTCTTCACAGCTGAATTGGTACGCGTGACTACTTCGTTCATTTCCTTTTTCGACATATAACTTGATTTCTGACGGAAGGCTCGTAGCAGCTTCAGTTCTTCCGAGACCGTTTCGTAGTCCTCTTCATCACTTATACTTGCATCTCTCTCACTGGTGTCAGTGTCATCGGTGACAGCTCTTCGTTCACATAAAGAGGTTGTTTTCAGCCAAAGGGGTTTGTTTTCCACATGTTTCGGCTCTTTATCGTTGACAACTGATAGCTTTCCCGCCGCAGTTTGAGTTGACGACTTTTGATGAGGATTTTATTCGCGTACCTGTGATTCTTCGCACATTCTCCGCAGAGCCATGTTTTCTCTTCAGATTCATTCCAACTTTCTTTCAAATGCATACGTATCTCTTTCCTTCTTTCTTCATCTTATTCTTCAGTTTTTCGTACAGTTTGTTTTCAAGGTTTCATTTGTTTCATTGAATACTGAAGCTGACACTGATTTTCAGACTCTTCGGTTTGCCACCATATGGTTAACCTTATCTGGTTCTGAGTCTGAACCTGGCAGGTTTCGTTCAGTGCTCATTTTTCGGTACTTCGTTCTCTGATTCCATACGGTAGTGGAACCAACAGATCGATCATTGTTCATCGCACGCCGGATGGACCACAGCACGAGCTAGATCCAGGTACCTGATTCCACATCGGAGCAGGTCCGATCTCTGGACACTTCGTTCTCATTTTTGGCATCAAAATCCAACGTATTTTCCGCTGGCGACGCTCAAACTGCAAATACTATCACATCAGTTTACCGAGCGCCAGTTGTGACGTAATTCCTACTACACAGCGGTTTCGCTCATCAACGCCCTTTCTCTCTCCTGAACATCTATCGTGATAAACTATCTATAATTGAATCAATTCCAGATCAATTATCACGTATAATTTAAACTTAAACCACGGTTTCCCACGGCCTGGCCTCCGGGTTCCACTTTACACCATCTCTGGGCAGTTTATTTGTATTGCCGATTTTAAATTTGCCGGTACTAAAACCGTTCATTAATAATTGCCTAACCAGCTAATATTACTTGTTGGTATAGTAGACAGATCGACAGTTCCTGAAAGTCAAGTACCTACTGCTGACTGCAGATAGTTACACGTGCGCATTTTACATTGTCATTATCAACTGAATACATTAAACAATTTATCTTACTCACTACAGGACTGGCGATAAGACAAGAATGTTTTGTCTCCTATAGTTTCCGGAAACCAAATAAAATGCAGAATTAAACGCGCAGCAGTACCGATGCCTTTGTTTCAATAACTGCGCGATGGCGAATTTGCCTATGTTTATTCATTCTTCCACACTACTACATTAAATCTATCATTTGTTCACTTTGTTCTCCATCTTCTCTTCATGTGTTTATATACTGTGTCACGCTATGTAAAGTGCGCCAGCCAGATAACTCTGTGCGGCGTTGCACAGTCAGTATCATTTCACCAGCACTATATGCCGAGTTCATGCTCTAAAAGGCCGACCTCCGGTTTGCCTGATCCGGCTTTGAGAGAGAAGGTTCAGATATCGAAAACTCCGTTTAATTAGCTAGCATGAGCAATGATTGATGACGTCAAAATTAAAACTGTCAGTGGATGCCTGAGAGGCCTTCGGTTAAGCCTTTACATACCGAAATTTTGGATCAGATTTTCATTTGTGGAATACTTCATGCTCATAGGCACACCCCACGGTGCTCTCTGTCAGTTCGCAATACACAAGAGGAGGCCAGCGATAGAGGGATGATCAGTAAGCCAAGACACAGAAGGGGGTCCATCAGATGCCAATATATGGCTGTTTTTCACACCGAATGACATACTATCTGCGACAAGTACAATATATGCATGGCGGTTTCCACAGATAAAAACTGAACTCAATATTACCAACTGCCAACTGGATGATAGCATCTGGAGGCCGGCTAGGTTTGGTTTGCGTTTGCAGTTGATTGCTAAGGAATGAAGTTACCTGCTATTTACTAAAGGATTATTGAATCTGATCGAGTTGTCAGTTAAATATAAATGCCGAGGAATTGAAGAATACGATCATTCGCGAATACATGATATCATCACCTTTCATTTGTACGCTATCACTCTGTCTCCGCTCACTTCTTTGTACGTGGGTTTGACTTCCTACTTATATCTTTCACATTGCTCCACACACTTATAATGGTTTATACTTTCGATTTATTCCATTCTGGCTAAGCGCTGATCAAATGATTTACCACAAAGACGGCATTTCAGTACTTGAAATTTCGGTAGCATCGCGTACGATAAATTCCGTTTACGAATCGCACTTCCAATTGATTCGACGTTACTTACTGAATATAATTGAATGTGAACATGTTGTACAACGTAAAGACAACTCGAAAAATGTAACACTCGTTTTGAATGAGTCTTGATAAATACTAGCTAAAAGTGTTGGCGTTTGTGTGCAAAATTTGTTCGTATGTCGTTTTCAAGATGCATACGAAGAAGAAGATATGCCAGCAAATAATCTGGTCGTCACAGATGGATGTATGTATTGAATCCACATTCATCGTTTCATTATGCCAGAAGATGTTCCAGGGGACAGCACATCGAGCGGCGCGCCGGAAGCGGCCGAAAACCGAAAACGGAATGTTCCAGAGAAGCCAACGCGGCCAGGCAATAATTCCAGCGATCTGTTCGTCCAGGCATTACGAGCGAGCTACGTCTTAAGGTCAGGGAAGGCGCCAAACTGACTGACAAGTACGGTGAAGACAGGAAAGGAGGAGTGGTTGGTCAAGTTGCACGTTCACGCGCGTCAGGACACCAAACAATTGGATTGGCACGAAGCGAAGGGCGCTAATGTCCCGAAGGAGATAACCCACAACAGCCACAAAATTAAATCGACGAAAAGCCTACATTACTGAAGAAGAAGCTGAAGAAAAGCGGAAAACATTCAAAACCGATGAGTTTCGAAGAAAAACTGAGAAATTGCGTGTTGTTGACAGCTTCGTCACAGCAAGGCTGTCGTACGAAGGCCAGGAGGAAATTCCACTAATACCATGCCAAAACATACTGAGGAAGACATCCCTGAAAATTTGAGTATTTTAACTGATTTAAAATGAATGCAGACCGTTTGTGTTATTCATCTTTTCCGAGTCCAGTCTAATAACGTAAGCCTCAGCTGCATGAAATATTTCAGCGACTAGTGAAATGGACTGTCTACACTGAAAGAAATGTCCAAAATAAGGTGGCTGCATATGGTAGTTGCAGTATTTCAAGATACCGTTTGTTATATCTCACTGAATTTCAAATTTGTTGGATAAAGAAATTTAGCTTCAAAAATGAAATATCTATGTTGCGGGAATCAGGGAAAATACAACTTTAACGATTGCTCACCATTCCCCTCATAAAAGAGATTGAAGTTGTTTCCTAATTCCAGAATTCTGAAGGCGTAGCATTTACGATGAAAAATATTGATAACTATTTCTCTGTCATTTTATTTTCAGGCGGGTCGATGTTCGATGAGTCGACGGATCATGAGACAAAAATACATGATAAGCATTTTCACAATCGAAGCAAACAAATCAAAAAAAATAAATATTACAATGGAAATGTTCTTGCAGGATTGAACTGCGCCTAATTCCGTCTCGCAGTGATGTTACGCACATAACGTTCATCCTACGTTCTCTCGCATTATATTTCCAACTCCAGGTCAGGCACGATGGAACTTCACATTTCTCTTCTACTTCTAGCAGTCATTACATCCATTTCCCAGTACCATGGTGATGAGTGAATATCTTCCGTCTGGCTATCATATCGTTACGAAATATAAAATATACGAGTATTTAATATGCTGTGTCATTTTTTCGTTGATACAGTGAGTTGGTGCTTGATTTGATAACAGCAGCCGTTTCTCCAGTTGAGCTTCTGGATGGAATGATATCGACTGGTAAAGCCAAGTCAATGGTTACACGGATGACAAATTCAGTTGGCGCGATTCTGGTCACTGGATGCCGGTTGATGCAGGACCAACATCGATATGGGTTCGAGCTGCACGGCGATCGGGCTGGTCGATGCCACCATACCAGCGAGGAAGATGCTTGTCGAGCGGGATCTGCCTGGCTCAGGCCGGTAGTTCAGACAGCGTAGCGGCCCAACTTTCCCGTAGGATGGAGCCATTGACGATAATGATAGGCCGACGGTGATTCGACGGTACACCGATTAATTTACGTAAACCAGGCATCTGGCAGCCAGATGCCAAAGGCGATGGCGACCTGGTTTGATCGCGTCTGGAGAACACGCCGATTCAGGTTTGGTGATGCGTTCGGTGATGATTGCGCTGGTCACGCTCGTTCGTTGAGAATGTCATGATCTCGATATTTGCCAACGATGGTCCACTTCGACGATCATGTGGAACAAGGTTCATATTTTGCAGACTTCCAGGTCGAGTTCTTCGAAGCTACCGGTAGCAGCTGTACCAGATTCACTTCGCGAAGAACTCGACGTGTATGAAGGATCTGCAAAATATACGACCTTGTTCCACATAGTCGTCATAGCGGGACCGCTACCAGCTGACAAGCAAGAATATCGAGATCATGACATTTCTCAACGAACGAGCCATTGACATCGCAATCATCACCGAGGCACATCTCAAACCTGAGATCAACGTGTTTCCTCCCAGAGATTTCCGACTGATCAGACTTGATCAAACCAGTTCCGCCGGAGGGGGAGTCGCCATCGCCCTTTGCACTAACATCAACTGCCAGATGCTTCCGAGTTTGCAGCTTAAATTCATCGGTGTCAAGATCGAATCCACCGTCGGCCTATCATTATCATCAATGGCTCCATCCTACAGGAGGACATAGAAGAGGGCCACTACACCATCCTGGGCCCGGATACTCCCAACCTGTTGAGCAGATCCGGAGTCCACTCAACAAAAGACATCTTCCTCGCTGACATGGGGAACAACATCGACCAGCCGGTCATGTACCAAGTACTCAGCTCAGACCACTATCCAGTGTTGGGTCCTGCATCAACCGGCATCCGGTGACCAGGTGCAACTACCATCGCGCCAACTGGGTCCAGTTTTGTCATCAGGTCGACAACTGACGACATCGATCGACAACTGCAGTCGATCGAGCAGGTGATCTCCCAGGCCCGGGAGCACCACATCCCAGAAGCAACACTGGAGAGCAGCTCTTTAGCTGTTGAAAGTCTCAAAATCAAAAAACACCACTCACAGACAGTATCAACGAAAAAAAAAATATTTTAACACTCATTAGATACTCTCATTATTTTTTGTATTTTCCGTGCGTGGAGTAACGATTATGATGTAGACGGAGATGTTCACTCATCACCATGAGGCACCAAGAGTGGACAGTAATGTTTGCTAGAATGAAAGGTATGAAGAGAAAATGTTGATAGTTCCGTCAGTGTACGGTAGGTTGGAAATAGAATGCGAAAGGACATGGGTAAAGTAGTACTCGGACCAAGGACGTTATTATTGCCTAACATCTCACTGCGGGGCAGGTCAAGGCACGGACGAATCCACCGCCTCAACAGGCCGGTTTAAGGCATTTCCATTATATTATTTGATTTTTTTGATTTGTTTGCTTCGGTTATTGAAAATGCTTTCAAGCATACATTTTTTTGTCACATGATCCGTCGACTTCATCGCTTTCATCGACTTCCACTTTTTGAAAATAAAGTGACAAGAAGATAGTTTGTCAATATTTTTCATCATAAAATGCTACATATCGATTCCGTTCTGAGGTGGGAAGCGTAGCCAAACTAACTTCAATCCATATTTTTAGGAAGGGGAAGTGGATGAGCAATCGTTAAAGTTGTGTTTTCCCTGATTCCTACACAACATAGATATTTCATTTTTCAAAGCTAAAATTTCTTAATCAACAAATTTGAATTTAATGAGGATTATAACAAACAGTTATCTTGAAAAATACTACAACTACCATGTACAGCCTGTCCACGTTATATTTTGGACACATTTATTTCAGTGTCGATTTTGAATTATTTCACAGATCGCTGAAACGTTTCGCTTATATGGCAGCTGAAACTCACGTTATTAAAGACTGGACTCGGAAAAAGTGAGACACACAAAAATGATCACAAACATTCATTTTAAATCGGATACTTCTCAAATTTTCAGGGATTAAATAACTACACATCAGCTATGTTTTGGCATAATTTATTAATTGAATTTCCTCCCCCAAGCTGAATGCTCGTACATTTCTCTTAACACTGCTTATGAGATCTTGAGCGAGGCTTTGTCCATCTTCCTTACACAATTTCTCCCAGTTTTTCTTCAAAGCTTCATCGGTTTTGAATGTTTTTCCGCTTTTCTTCAACATTCTTCTTCAGTATCGCCCAGAACTTTTCGATCGGATTGAAGTTCTTGGTGTATTTGGTGGGTTACGCCTCCTTCCGGGACCACATTAACGCTCCTTCGCTTCGTACCAACCTTACAGGCGTATCACAAGGAGATCGGGCCGGGGATTTGTTTGGTGTCCGCCTTGATATATGTCTCGTTGCCCATCGACAAGACAGTCCTGGCTTGACCAGCCACTCACGGTACAGCTTCCGTGCACGCAATTTGAGCTACACGGTAGGTTTTGCCTTGTCAGTCCGGTTTGGCGCCTTCCTGACCTTAAAAAGACGTAGCTCAGCCCGCTTCATGGTCTGCTGGACGAACCAGATCGACGAATTGACCTTTTTGGCCACGTCTCGGCTTCTCTGGGTATTCCGTTTTCGGTTTTCGGCCGCTTCCAGCGCGCCGCTCGATGGTCTCCTTTGTCTCCTGGAACATCTTCACAACGCGGGAAACGGTGGATTGTGGATGGTGGATTCCAAGCCTTTTGCCGATCCATCTGTGCGACTGACCAGGATTACCGATCACCGCGCTTAAGATTTGCTGGCGTAGCTGTTCTTGTTTCGTATGCATCTTGAAAACGACTTGACAGATAAAATTTTGCACACATAAACATAATACTCGTAACTAGTATCACCCAAAATTTCATTAATTTTTACCCACGCGATAAAAAGTTACACCCAAAACAAAGTGTCACATTTTTTCCGAGTCCAATCTTCACGTGGTACAACATGTTCACATTCTAGTTATATTCAGTAAAATAACGTCGAATCAATTGGAAGTGCGATTCGATAAAACCCGAATTTATCGGTACGCGATCTTGCCAAGAAACTCAAAATACTGAAAAGTAAAATGTTTTGTGTTTTCAAATCATTTGATCAGCGCTTGACTGTTGGAAGTGGAATAAATCGAAAAGTATGCTCCCGACAAATGGACAAGATGGTGGTAGGCAGTATTGAGAAAAATCTTAAACTCTCTGTGTGAAATGTAACTCGCAAAGTAGGGAAGTCAAAACCACACGTACAAAAAGTAAAGCGGAGGCAAAGAGTGATAGCGTACAAACTGAAAAAGGTGATGACATGCATACTTAAAAATTATTCACGGGCTCGGTTAAACATTTAGCTGAATTCACTCGGCATTTTTGTATTTAACTGATAACTCGATCAAAAATCGAACGATTCCGAGTCTCAGCATCACTTGAAAATTAAATATCGGGTAACTTCATTTTTAAACCGCCCAGCATCATTACTAGGATCCGAGCACAAACATAAACCAAACTTCAACCGACCTCAAATGCCTATCATGCCGAAATATCAGTTTAACAGTCGTGTAAGCCGAGGTTCGGTTTTTTTTCTGTAAACCGCCATACGCTATATTGTTTTTAATCGCAGGTGGAGTAAGTCGTATGTTGATTGTGGAACGGTGAAAAAACATACATATATTGGCACTACGGTTGCGCCCCACGCTCTGCATGTCTTGGCTTACCTGATCCGCCCATCTAGCTTGCTGTACTCCACGCCTTCTTGTACCAGCCAGCCTGCGGACTTGACGCAAAACACCATCTTTGCAGGGTATTGCCTATGAGCATGAAATATTCAACATTTCGATGAAAATCTGATCCAAAATTTCGAGTATTTACACACAATTTAACCGAAATCTCGGTATCCCTCATTTTTGTTGGTTTTGAATTTTGACCGATGTATCAGTTTGCTCATGCCGAGAATTTAAGCTAATTAAATGAGTTTTCAGTTTGACCCAAACCGAAATTATCGGTTAACATATATATAAAGCCGAGATCGAAACCGAGAGGTCGGCTTTGCGGAACTCGGTTTCAGAAAGCTGAGACTCGGCATATAATTCTTAGTGTGTGCAACTGTTGCAACACCGCACAAGTTATCTGGCAACACTGCATAGCGGTGACTTTGAGTGCCGTCGTTACATAGAGAAAGAGAAAGAGTGGGAGAACAAAAAGTAAACAAATGATAGATTTAGTAGTAGTGGTAGAGAATAGAATAAACATAAACAAAATTCGCCATCGCTTTTTTTCGAATTATTGAAAACAAATCGGTTTTGCTGCGCGTTTAGTTTATACATTTTTTATTTGGTTTCCGAACTATTAAAAGGAACAAAAACATTCTTAATCTTATCGCCAGTCCTGTAAGTAGTAAAATAAATTGTTTAATGTATTCAGTTGACAATAACCAATGTAAATACTTACCTTTTGTATAGCTTATCTGCAGAATCGGTGAACGGTAAATTGCGGAAAAACTTCCAGAACTGTCGATCTGGTCGCACCTAGATTGTAAGTAATATTAGCTGGTTAGGCAGGTAGATAAATATTAATATGAACGGTTTTTATAGTACCGGCAAATTCATCGAGCAACAAATAAAACACCCAAAGTTAGGGTAGTTGGACCGAAACTAGGACGAGAGGCGAACTAGATAAATCCTTAGGAAACCGTGAGTTTAAGTTTAAATTATACAGTGATAATTGATCTAAAATTGATTCAATTTATAGATTTATCACGATAGGTGTTCAGGAAAGAAAGAAAAGGAGGCGTTGATAGTGGGCAAGGAAACCACTTTATTGTAAGCCAAAATTAATACATCTAACTAACACTCGAAATGTAAACTAATGTAATAAATATTTACAGTTTGAGCGTCGCCAACAAAATACGTTGGCTGCTACAAAAAATTGGATTCCATCCGGAACATTCTCAAAAATAAAGTGACACGCGAAGTGTCCAAGAGATAAGTATCAGACCTGCCCAACGATGACTTCCGATGGCGAATCTATCCCGGAACACCTGGATCTAACGGAAACTCTGTGTGGAATATGTGGTCCATCAACGTGCGATGAACCAATGATCGATTGCGACGGATGTACCTGTTGGTTCCACTACCGTTATGTAGGAATCAAGAAAGGGCAAGTACCGAAAAAATGGTACTGCCGAGACGAAGCCTGCCAGGTTCAGGCTCAGGAGTACCAGATAAAGGTTATGCTCGCCAAAGGTCAGGCAACCGGAAACAAACCGAGGAGTCTGAAAAATCCAGTGTCAGCTCGCGCAAAGGCTCGTCTAGTGTGGAAGCAAGAGTGAAAGCGCTAGAAGGAAAAGCAAAGCGACAGTACGAAGGCTGGAGGCCGAGATGAACCTAAGAAGAAAGGAAAAAGAGATGCAGCGTGCATTTGAATGAAAAAAGTTGGAGATGGAGAACCAGATGCGCGCTGAAGAAGAAGAAGAAGAAAACATTGCTCTGCAGGAGGAAATATTGCAGAAGAAGAAGTCACAGATTGCGCGGATAAAGGCGCATCAAAAGTCATTCGAAAAGCAAATGGCTGAGCTAGATGAAGAGTTGGCGGGGCTATCGGTTGTCAACGACCGTAAAGGGCCGAAAACATGTGGAGAAGAAGCAAACCCCTCTGGCGAAGGGCGCAAGCAACTTCTTAAGCTTACCGAGGTGAATTTGAAGAAGCTACAATGTACCGATGACACTGACACCAGTGAGGAAGAAGATGCGGAATATGGTGATGAAGAGGACTACGAAGCTGATATCTCGGAAAGAACGAGAAAACACTACGAGCCTTCCGTCAGAAGCAAGGATGTAGTCGAAAAAAAAAGAAATGGACAGGGACTCACGCGTACCGGACCTACGAGGGCACAGCTGGTAGCGAGGAAAGGATTGACCTACAATCTTCCTAAATTTTCGGGCAAACCAGCGACTGCAGGAATCTCTCGAAGGCGATGCTCTTGAATTGGTGTCTGGTCAACTGCTTCTTCCAGAGTCGATTCCAAAGGTTATCGAGAAGTTACGTAGGCACTACGGTCGTCCGGAGCAACTACTTCAGAATTTATTGGATAAAGTCAATCACTTGGAACCACCAAAACCGGACAACCTGCGACAACGGTACGACAATGTTCCGTATTGTTCCTGTACAGCTACACTGTGGTTCAAACTCAATCACGGTATTGGCGTTCCTGGATGAAGGTGCGTCTGTCACGCTATTAGAAAAGAAACTTGCTGACAGGCTGGGCGTCGTCGAAGTGCAAGAGCGGCTGACAATCAAATGGACGGCTGATATCACGCGCGAAGAGAAGGAGTCCCGGCGAATGAATCTGTGGGCTTCGGGTGTTAATGGTGATGCAAGTGGCAAACTACTGCTGCATAGCGTTCGTACGGTTGGAAAGCTGATGTTACCGCGCCAGAGACTAGATTACCAAGAGCTGACTGTATAAACTGACAATATAAACACATGAAGGGATTACCAATCGAGTCATACAACGGGCAACCGGAATTGCTAATCGGGCTCAACAACATCCACTCGTTTGCTCCGATAGAGGCGAAGGTGGGTGCGCTTGTGGAGCCGATTGCAGTCCGATGCAAACTTGGTTGGACGGTTTATGGTCCAAGGAACTCGACGACGGTTGCAACGCGTAATTATCTTGGCGTACATCGGAAAATTACGAATGAGGACCTACACGAACTTCTCAAAAGCCACTATGCTCTGGAGGAATCAGTGGTAATAGTGCCACAAGAATCTGTAGAAGAAAAACGAGCGTGGCAAATACTTGAGCAGACAACCACGCGAGTTGGTGACCGGTTTGAAACCGGACTATTGTGGAAAACAGATGAGCCACGGTTCCCAGACAGCTTTCCTATGGCCGTGAGAAGAATGAAACAACTTGAGAAGCGGCTACAGAAGAACCCGTAATTGCAAGAAAACGTATGTATGCAGATCAAGGAGTACCAGGAAAAATGATACACACATCTGGCTACCGCAGATCAGCTGAATGGAACTTCTCCCGACGAAGTCTGGTACCTCCCACTCAACGTCGTACAAAACCCGAAAAAGCCAGGTAAAGTACGTCTAGTCTGGGATGCGGCCGCAACGGTAAAAGGAGTTTCCTGAATTCTCAGCTGTTGAAGGGACCCGATATGCTCGTACCTCTGGTGAAGGTTCTATTCGGATTCCGGAGAATGGCGAGTTGCCTTTGGTGGAGACGTTAAAGAGATGTTTCACCAGATGAAGATTCGAGCTAGCGACAAACAGAAGCAGAGATTCGTCTTGAGAATTCACCGGCCGATCCAGTGAGCATCTATGTCATGGACGTGGCCACGTTTGGATCCACAAGCTCTCCTTGTTCGGCCCAATACGTTAAAAATAGGAACGCTAAAGAATTTGCTGCTCAGTATCCCGCAGCAGCAGCAGCCATCATAGATCGTCACTGTGTAGACGATTATTGCGATAGTGTCGATACGGTGAAAGAAGCAGTCAAGCTTGCGCAGGAGGTACGGTTGGTACATCAGAAGGCGGGTTTTGAGATCCGGAACTGGGTGTCCAATTCTTCAGAATTTCTGCAGAGTATGGGAGAGACGAAACCAGTTGCGCCGGTCCACTTCAACCGGGATAAACAGACTTCGAAAGAGCGAGTTCTGGGAGTAATCTGGAACCCGAACCTGGATGAATTCTCCTTTTCAATGACGCACCGCGAGGAGTTGTTGGCGTATCTGTATGAAGAAAAACGGCCGACGAAAAGACTTGTAGCAAGTTGCGTAATGGGTTTCTTCGACCCCCTCGGACTGTTATCGCCGTTCGCAATTCACGGTAAAATAATCATTCAGCACCTGTGGCGCTCCAACTGCGATTGGGACCAGGAGATCGATGTTAGGTGTTGGGACTTATGGAAGCGGTGGACCAGCCTACTGCCTGATGTGGAAGCCATACGAATTCCTCGTTGCTATGTCGGAGCTATAATGCACGGCGAAATCGATTCACTAGAAGTTCACATCTTTACCGATGCCAGCGAACACGCTTACGGATGCGTTGCATATCTGCGAACAGTCGTCAACGGAAATGTTCATTGTAGCCTGATAATGTCTCGAGCAAAGGTGGCACCGATAAAGCGTCAATCAATTCCTCGTTTGGAGTTAATGGGGGCGGTTCTGGGAGCCCGTATGAGTCAGACTATTATGGAAGCACACTCGTACAAAATTCAGCGGACTGTTTTCTGGACGGATTCTCGTACAGTGTGTAGCTGGCTCAATTCGGATCAGCACCGCTATAAACAATTTGTCACGTTTCGGATCGGTGAAATTCAGGAGCTCACAAAAGTGGCGGACTGGCGATGGGTTCCGACCAAGTTGAATATAGCGGATGTACTGATGAAGTGGGGACAAGGTCCGCCACTTCAAAGTAGTGGAACATGGTTTCAAGGTCCAGAGTTCTTGTTTCAGTCAGAGAATCAGTGGCCGTCGAAAAGATCAACGTTTGAAGAAACCGAGGAGGAGGTCCGTGGTGCAGTGTTGTTCCACGAAGTGATCGACGTTAAAGCGATATCTCGATGGACCAGACTCTTACGAGTTACAGCTACAGTCATACGCTTCATTGCCAACTGCCGGCGTAAAAAACAAGGCGTGCCAATAATGACAGCACGGGCTACGAAGAAGCAACGTAAATTGATCAAAGCGACAGCTGCAGGGTATGCAGCAAGGCAAGCACCACTCGAAAAGGAAGAATTACAGCAAGCTGAAACCATTCTGTGGCGGTAAGCACAATGGGACAGTTTTCCAGATGAAATGAGCACACTAACGAACAATCTGCAACGACCACCAGGTCAGCCGTTGGTGAACATTAGGAAGAGCAGCAGCATATATAAAGTTCACCGGCACTTGACGACGAAGGTGTTCTACGCATGGACGGTAGGCTAGCAAATTCCGGCGAGAGTCCCTTCGACAAGATGCATCCAATCATCTTGTCCCGGTCCCACGAAATCACACAAAACTGATCCAGCATTTCCACGAGAAGTTCGGGCATGCAAATTCGGAGACTGTGTTCAACGAAATGAGACAACGCTTCCAGATATCAAAGATGCGTCGTGCGATCCGTCGTGGCTCCTCTACCAGTTGAACGAGTCACTTCTCAACTACGGCCCTTCAGTTCTGTGGGTATCGACTATCTTGGTCCGGTGGAAGTAAGTATCGGACGGCGCAAGGAGAAACGTTGGGTGGCAGTATTTACCTGTTTGGCCATTAGGGCGGTGCACCTCGAAGTTGTGCACAGCCTGACGACGGAATCTTGTCAAATGGCAGTCAGACGCTTCTGTAGCAAGTTCGGGAAGCCAAGCCATATATTTTCTGATAACGCCACATGCTTTCAAGGGCAAACAATGTGATGGTGAGGATGGAGAGCATAAATGAGCAATGTGCTGAAAGTCTGACTAGTCCGAATATCGCTTGGCACTTTAACCCACCCGGAACGCCACACATGGGTGGCATCTGGGAACGAATGGTGCGATCGGTGAAAGAGGCGATGCGAGCACTCGATGATGGAAGGAAGTTGACAGACGAAATACTTGCTACGACACTGGCGGAAGCGGCCGATATGATAAACACGCGTCCGTTGACCTATTTGCCGCAGGATTCTATCGAAACTGAAGCACTGACCCCGAATCACTTCTTACGGGGAACGATAACTAACGCTGATTTGAAGATGGACGGAAAACCGGTGGATCTCGCTGAAGGACTCCGAAATATGTACAAGCGCTCACAATATCTAGCGGACAAAATGTGGAAAAGATGGATTAAGGAGTATTTGCCGACAATCAACCAACGCTCAAAATGGATTGATGAGCAGAAGAAGTTAAAAAAAAGGCGACTTGGTATTCTTAGTTGACGGAAAAAATCGAAAGTGCTGGAGACGAGGTATCGTGGTGGCGGTTTCCGAAGGTTCGGATGGCCGAATTCGACAGGCAGACGTGCGGACCGCCGACGGCAAAGTACAGCGACGTGGAGTGGTAAATCTAGCGGTGTTAGAGATTCAGTAAATCCGGATCTTCCAAGAATACCGGACGATACGGGCTGGGCTGTTGCAACACCGCACAAGTTATCTGGCAACACTGCATATCGGTGACTTTGAGTGCCGTCGTTGCATAGAGAAAGAGAAAGAGTGGGAGAACAAAAAGTAAACAAATGATAGATGTAGTAGTAGTGGGAGAGAATAGAATAAACTTAAACATAATCCGCCATCGCTTATTTTTTCAAATTATTGAAAACAAATCGGTTTTGCTGCGCGTTAAGTTTATACATTTTTTATTTGGTTTCCGAACGATTAAAAGGAACAAAAACGTTCTTAATCTTATCGCCAGTCCTGTAAGTAGTAAAATAAATTGTTTAATGTATTCAGTTGACAATAACCAATGTAAATACTTACCTTTTGTATAGCTTATCTGCAGGATCGGTGAACGGTAAATTGCGGAAAAACTTCCAGAACTGTCGATCTGGTCGCACCTAGATTGTAAGTAATATTAGCTGGTTAGGCAGGTTAGGCAGGTAGATAAATATTAATATGAACGGTTTTTATAGTACCGGCAAATTCATCGAGCAACAAATAGGCAGGTAGATAAATATTAATATGAACGGTTTTTATAGTACCGGCAAATTCATCGAGCAACAAATAAAACACCCAAAGTTAGGGTAGTTGGACCGAAACTAGGACGAGAGGCGAACTAGATAAATCCTTAGGAAACCGTGAGTTTAAGTTTAAATTATACAGTGATAATTGATCTAAAATTGATTCAATTTATAGATTTATCACGATAGGTGTTCAGGAAAGAAAAAAAAGGAGGCGTTGATAGTGGGCAAGGAAACCACTTTATTGTAAGCCAAAATTAATACATCTAACTAACACTCGAAATGTAAACTAATGTAATAAATATTTACAGTTTGAGCGTCACCAACAAAATACGTTGGCTGCAACATAAAATTGGATTCCATCCGGAACAGCAACATTTAACTGCAAAAAGTTGTGCTGAGGAGCTTTACGCCATTTTTTGCAAACATTTTCTTGTATCATAATGGTTGACGAAACATATTTTATCGAAGACTTTAAACGGCTTTCTGGTCTGGTTTTTCACACCGGATTGCAAAGGAATACCGCTGCCGAGCGTTCCCGGACAAAGAAGGTGCCCAAATTCGTGAAGAAGTATTTGATTTGGCAGGCCATATGTAGTTGTGGTCGAAAATCTAAAAGTTTCGTCTCTACCGGCACTATAACTATGGATGTGAACGAGAAAGAATATCTGCAAAAGCGGTTGCTACCGTTTATCAGAAGCCACAACTTTCCAGCTCTGTTTTGGCCTGATGTGGCCATTTGTCACTATGCGAAATCCGTCCTGGAATGGTATAGGGTACAAGAGGTCAAATACGTGCCAAATACAGTGAATCCACCAAACTGTCCAGAACCTCGCCCAAAAGAGAAGTACTGGGCTCTAGTTAAGCGGAAACTCTTCGAAACTAAGAAAGCAAATGGTTTCGATGATTTCAAGATGAAGAATCATCACGGCAGAAGTATCTGAGAATATCGTACGAAACCTAATGGCGGCTGTACGACATAAAGTTCGAGAATTTTACTGAAAGAAGGATTAACATCTAAATTAACTGTTTCTAATGTAGATATAACTCTGTTTTGTGAAATAAACAATCGGTTTTGTTGAATTATGTGCAATTTCTGTTTTTGCTGCTATTAGTTTGGTGTCCGAAATTTAACGTGGACAGGCCCTAACTCCACCAGAGGACAAATGCACAACTCCACCATATGACAGGTGATCTGAATGAAATTGAGTGCATACCTGCATCAAAATGAACTAAAATTGGAAACATATTAAGTAAAACAAATGAATTTCAAACATATTCTTAAAATATACCAGAACTGCGTCTCACGTAAGATTGATTATAATAGAATATAAAAGATGTATCCTCACGTTAAGCAGACGCTTGTCACCATGGAACTTAAATGCCACCTGTTATTCCATGGCAAACCTAACAAGTTTGTGCACGTTTTTTCTTTTCTCTTTTTTTCAAATGCTCAAGAACACTTTTGGTTTCTTTTAATGAATAAAATAAACGAGAAACATCAACCAGCCAGCGCTTGATGACTTAATGGTGTACATTAATAGCCATCTAATGAGAGGATCTCCAACAGTACCCGTTTGGGTATTTTATGCGAAAGCTCCACTTGAGGTTCAGGTCGTTGCACATTGAAGAGGGCTTTCCTTCCCGGTAATGCCAGGGTCCTTCAGAAAGTGGGTAATATACAAAAGAGGAAGAGTAGTGCTCGCTCATGGTAGATAATGAATTGCCCGCTGAGCATGTTGAAAACAAAATATTTTCAGTAATTTTTAAAGAATCTTCTATCAGTTAGGTTACATTTAGTATCGATTGACGTTGTATCGTTAGTTCGGATGAGAATCAGATTGCCATTGTTCTCTATTTTTATTTGAGCTGTCAATATACGTAGATCTCTAATATCATAACCCAGATTGACAGAAGTGATACCAAAGCTCTTTGTTATATATGTGCCGCACAAACATCCTCGGGATAAAATCGGTGCGAATCTGATATTTGATAAAATCACTGCTCAATTATAGCCCCCGGATGTGTGGGCAAACGGTGCCAACCCGAATAATAGTACGTAGCAATGTGAGATTGGTAGCTGGTAGCTCTTTTTGTCACACAAAACCATCATGGCACGGGATGAACTGATGCTGCTGCTGCTGCTGCTGGAGGCATCCTGGGGAAAATTGTTATAAAATAAAACGTTGTTCCGATAACACACAAATAAATAACGTCATTTTCCGATTCAGTTTTCCACCGCATCCCGGTCGCCAAATAGCAGCGAGTCCCGGTTTTCCAATAATATTATCACCGAGGGAGTGTTTTATTTTTATCTCCTCTTTCCCTCCATTCCGGGTTCAATCGAGTTTGTAGTTATATATCCGTTCCTGCATTATTGGTGTATCAAAATACCTTTCGAATCACAAACAGAGAAAAAAATAAGCATTAAGATATGAAGTTGCAATGGCGCCACTTTGGTTTTCAACCTTCTGCCCGACACTCTCGAGGCTGTTGGGTGAGGTTCTGAAAAGCAAATAAACTCCAGTTTGGATCAACTTTTTCCGCTCTGGTCTGGTTGAGCAGAATTCCCAGAAGGGATGCCGGGGGATAAAAGAAAGTTTTATCGCCCTCTGCGGCTGCTGCCGTCGCCGGGCAGCAAACAATCATCCGGTCGAGCTTGATGAACTGAAAAAGTTCAACTTTCAACCGATTTACATTGCCCATCGTTCGGGAAACGAGTATTCGCTGAACTTTCTGGAAATTGCCAAATTGGGTTACCCAACATGCTCTCTGTCATCCTGTCCCAGAGGATAAAACTACAGCCGCCTGCACGGTATGGGCCACTTAAGCATGAGAAAAAGGTGGTTTACTTCTCGTATGTTTTTTTTTTATCAATCTCAATAGCTGATAAAGGGTGTTCCGATCAAAATTTGGTCAAACAGTAATGTGTGTGAGTCGATCAAAGTTTTTATTAATAAGTCAAATTCTTTTTCCTTTTCGAGTTCAGTTAATACAGAATACAGGAGAAATATTCAGATGAGATAAGATTTTGCACAGTCTTCTTGTCCACTTTATTCGCCGAAGAACGCCAGTTTGCCTGAACTGTTTCTCGCTCACAACAGCTTTTTGAGTCTTCTTAAAGTTCCGCTCGACCATGGCCCAATATTGTTCGATTGGGCGGAGCTCTGATGTGTTGGAAGGGGTTCTTGTCATTGGGCACCACTTGAACGTTGTTGGCAGCATACCACTCCATGGCCTTTTTTCCGAAATGGCAAGATGCCAAATCCGGCCAAAATAGAACGGAACAATTGTGTCGCTTCAGGAAAGGCAGTAGACGTTTTTGTAAGCACTCGCTCAGTTAAATTTCCTGGTTGACAGTTCCAGTCGCAATATAAACGTAGCGCTTCATGCTACAGGTACAGATGGCATGTAACAAGAGATATTTTTTCACGAGCGTTGACAGTTTAATGTGCTTGAAAATATTTGCCACCTTTCTGCGTCCGGCAGCCGTATAAAATCCCTCTCCAGGAAGCTGTTTATAGTCTACCTTGACGTAAGTTTCATCGTCCTTTACCACGCAATCAAACTTCGTCTGCATTGTCGTGTACAACTTTCGCGATCGTGCTTTAGCCGAAGTGTTTTGTTTATCGTCGCGATTTGAAGTCACCACTTTCTTGTAAGACGACAGTCCAGCTCATTTCTTAGCTCTATCCACGGTTGAAGGTGCCACTCCCAGCTTCTTTGCGACATCTCAGACGGAGAGGTTGTGGTTCAGCTCGATACAGCGGGCAACTCTTTTTGTCGTCGCTGTGGCTTCCAGCTTTCGATTTTCCCCGATCCAGCTTTCCTGGCTGTCGACAAACGTTCACCAAACACTTTGAATACGTTGGTAACAGTTGATTTAGCCACATTCAACAACTTGTCGTGAGAGTAGTTTGGATTTTCGCCATGCACGTGCAAAATGCAGCGTTGCTTCTCTTCCTTCGACGATATTTTGATAACTAAAATGCTAATCTGAAAATCAAAATAGAGGCATGATGCTTCACGCACACATCTTCAAAATGAGGGGTGTGCAAAACTTTTTCATGCACGATGAAAGGAAATGCGTCAAGTTTAAGTCGACCAAATTTTGATCGAAACACCCTTTAATATTGATACCAAATGTTTTCCAATGAAATCAGGAAAAAACTGAAGGTTGAACCTGAAAAAGTCCGATCGCATTTAAAGAATATCCATTAGGGTGTTTTTGAGATTTTGTTTTTTCAAAATTTCACTGAATAAAGTCACACCTAATCGGTGGATGTAAGATTCTATTACAGTTTTGTTGGATGTTTCACCAGTGGATGTAAGTGGAGATCACATGAACAGAGGATGCGATAAAATATCTGAGACCTAATGTAAGAAAACAGGAGACACATAATTTGCAAATTTTTGCTGATGTCTCTGTTAAAAAAATAATAATAAAATACTAGAATCACTAGACTTTTTGAGATGGTCCTCACAGCTCGCATATCCATGAAATGCCACGTTCTCGCCAACTTCGTTAAGGTCTGCTTGGTTTCCAGCGCTGAGATCCAGATTGGATTACCATACCATTGAAAAGGAAACACTAACCTGAAAACGCCTATTGCTGCTGCTTGGTCCACTGCTATTCGGGCATGATTCTATTCACTGCGTTGATAACCTTCACCGTATTCTCACAGACATAGTCGATGTGGCTGTTGAAGCTCACCAGGTCATCGATAATCACTCCCCATGTATTTCAGCAAATGCTTCGAGCTATGGCTTGTCTTCGAACGGTAATTCCGCCCACTGCACTGTTTCACAGTTGCTGACCAATAGCAGTTTCATTTTGTGATAAGCTATCTGCAGCTTTTCTTCATACATCCAATCATCAGTCGTGTCGAACGCATCAGTCTCCTACATTTTAACTTTCTCCAGCAACTCACCTGAAACTGTCAGAACGACGTCATCCGCAAAGTCAACGATCTCGATTCCGATTGGCAGTTTCAGTTCCAACACGCCGTTGAACATCCCATTTTAGGTCATCGGCCACAGGACAGAACCTTTTGGAACTTCCGACGTGATCCTTATTGATCCCTGCCGAATTGGGGAACTCGAACTCGGGTAAATAGCTTCTCAGAAGGAATCCTCATTCTGTGCAGCGTTTCGACGATGGATTCCCAGATTGACGTCTATCGTTATCACAGCGCAGTAATGATTCCCTCCGCTTTTGTTTGGACACCTTCTAAGCACTCTTGACGACATTTCAAATTGAATCCACCGTTGACATTCCCTTGAACTTTTACAGACACATACCGAGCGTATTCAACAGGCAGTTAGGGTTATGCGATGCTGTGTCCCCCGGTAGCTTTCCTGGCTTCGGTAGCAGCAAGTATTCGAAATTTCCGTCGGTCTGGAAAGCACTCCTAACATCTGTGCAACACGCTCCTTAATACATCAGGAAATGCCGGCAACGCAGCTTCCAGAGCCAGGTTGAGAATTCCAATCAGACCCACAGCTTTGTTCGATTTCCAGCCTTTCGCCTTAGCCACGAGCTCCTCGTTGGAGACTTGCGTATCTTCAGTGCTGCATCCTTCAACGTCTCTGCATGACGTTCAGCTTGCATTGTTCGACCTTCGATCTTTGCCATGACTACCCGCTAATTATCGCCTCAGGGATTAACATCGACATCGTGGCTTTGCTCCTTGATATAGGCTTGCTTCGCATTATTTCGCTTTTCAATGCTGCCCAGGTCACTCAGATCATCGCTTTACGCTCCTCTCCTTGCACTTCCGATATTGCTTTCTTAACATGTCTTCTGGGTACTGTCAAAAGCAACCATGGCCTGACAAGATCTGCGTCAAATGGATATTAACTACACTGTGTTGCCGACCGCCACATCCGGATAGCTCCAGAATTTTTTAATGTGTGCACCGCCCCTTGTTGGAACTTTTCCATTTGCCCATTTGGCTCAAGTGGTCATCCAAATACCTCTTGCGTCATGTTGATCGAAGCACTGTACGCCCTCTTTTTGATGATGCCAATGGGCTTCAGCCCCGCTATAACGTATAACACATCGCGTGACACTGTGCGTTATGCACTGATCATTTTCAGGCACATTAGCCAGTGCGTACTATCCAGATTACCTAGGTAAGCTGAAGATAGCTCTTAGTACTTACGCGGTGACTCAAACTGGTCCACACCTGAGTATGGACATGGCGACAGTAGCCAGGAGCTTTTGATCGCTCCCTTGCACCACCAAGTTATTCGACATCATGGAGGATAATACCAATATAGCCATGGAGGCCTTCTTGCAGGCATAATCGACGTGTTTGATAAAGGACAGATTGTCGTCGATCATGGCACCCAAGTACCTCAGGAACTGCTTTGAAGTGATAGTGCAGTTACCCATTTTAATAGTCGCCTGTAGCTCCAATTTTCTATTATTGATCACGATAACCTCCGTGTTATGGAGTGTGAGGCCGTTAAATTCTACCTCTCCTATGCATTCTCCATAAAACTCTAAACCGTCCGCTACACCGATCATCTTTACAACGTTAGAGAAAATTTGTCGCAACACTTCGTCGTACACAGTGTTCCAAAGCACCGGGCCCAGGATCAAACCTTGTTGAACTCCTGAGGTGACTTGAACACGTTCGTGACCCGCTTCTGTGTTATAAACCAATACCAGATTTATACAGTATTTTTCAGAATCCTGTAGAGGTACCCATAAACCCGGAGGTGTTGGAGCGAGTTGGCGATAGCCACTCAACTATTGAACGTGCTTCTAACTCCAGGGTTGACCACAGCACAATAGCGGACTCCCCGTCTCTTACGCTGGAGTGCCCTCACTGCCGTCTTGGTGACGGACAGGATGGCATCCACCGTTGACTTGCTCCTTCCGGAAGCCAAACTGGTTGTTTGACAGTCCAACATTACCCTTCGTGTATTTTTACAGCCTGTTAAGGATTATCCTCCCAAGCACCTTATGGATCACGAAGCGCTTCCAGGCATCTGGGAAGAGGCCCTCGTCCAGAGATCTCTGCATTACAACCAAAGAGCGTCTTACATGAATCGAATGAAATTTATTTGTTCAAATCAATTTCAATTCCTGAAAGCAACAGAATCAATTTAAAAAAATCGCTGCAAATTGACAGCAAATACGCAGCTGTTGAACATAGTAACGCTTTGTCTTAACTCCAATTTCAAATCGGTCCAACTGACGGAATGTGTGTGCTGCAAGGTTTACCAAAAGAACTATTATAAATCGGAATCCTTCGCATTGATGTGACTGCAAATCGATTGCACTTCGCTGCTTGATTACTACCCTGAACATTTCGGGAGCCATCAAAATAGTCGTCTTGATGACCAGGACCATCTGGTCCTACCACTTTGTTCACCTTGAGCACCCTTGCTATCACAATGAGTTCATAGTTCGTAACCGTCGCCTAACCCGCCACGGTTTCGTTGCCCTTGCTCACGTCACTCTGCATGTTTGGCGATCGCTAAAACAGCGCCATAAGCGCGAAAAGAATCTCCCAATAGCCACCTACATATACTCCGGCGATTGCTCGGTAAGAGCCGCCACTCCCTTGGTTTTGGGCATTATCACCCTATAGGCATTATCCCATGGGTCCGTATTGGCTTTCTGGCACAAGTTCTCGAATCAGTCTCGATTGTTGGCCTTAATTTCCTTCTTTGGTACGGCCTTTGCGGTGGTCAGCGCCCCTCAACGTTCTTTTTGGGGTTTCAGTTCCCCCTTTTTTTGTCTTACTTCTTCTCTTCCTTCATCTTCTCTTTATTCTTTTCATACTTGATCTTCTTCTCCGATTTACGCTAGACGTGCTTGTGCTTCTTTGTGTCTCAGAAAATCACAACGGCACCATCTGGAATTGATACCAGACCAACTGAGATGAGTAGCAACCAAGTATCAATTATAGTTTTATTCCAGCCGTATATCATTCCTCCCGGCTTTGTTGATAAAACTACATTGAACAATTCCGAAACCTTCTCTATGGTTATTTAAAGCCGATATTTGTACAAAGTGGCCCACTCTACAGACGGTTCTAAAAACAAGTTGATAAAACCTTGTTAAGACCATAAAGATTTTGGAAATGTTCTAATGAAAAATGTTATGAACACGTGAGAACCTTCATAAAACCACAGAGAACAGACATTCATCTTCGATCTGCTACTTATGTAAAACTTTAAACCAACATTTCAAATGTTTGTCGTTATGCCCATGGTAGGCGGCGCTGCAGTTGTGCCTAGCACATAACCTGAATAGTTTTGTTTGTTTTACTCTAAACTTACTTCCTATACCGGCTGCCCATATTAACTTTTACACACGTTTTCAAGAAAAGGTATATGGACATCAATGTCTGTTCTCTGTGAAAAAACCTATTGGCTGCCATAAAAACCAGCATACAATAAAATTGGCCACAGTTGCCTAACTTCACTGTAAGATCGTGGTTGATTTTTTTGTTTTCTGCTTTGTTCGATTCTCTGCTCTTCTTGCTAAAGTAAATATGTTCGTTAAATTAATCATGAATTTCCTAAAAATTGATAGAATTCAATTCTTCGATATACAGTTCATTTGCATTACATTTAAAATTTGTTGCATTTATTGTTCCATTATTTCTTATATTTCAATATGACGGTTTGAAATAATCACAGTTTTGCCAAAAAGACAATTTATTTGACTACTTATTTATTTATTATGACTACTATAAAACCACTTTGCCGTTCGATGCATTTACAGGAAGCAAAATGGTTTTAAAAGCTGTTTCAACTGGCTATAATAAGATAATATGAATCTTATGAATCAGACCTTAAACGGCATTTCAAAATATCATTTTACGATTTAATAAAGTCAAAAGAAAACCTTTGATAGGAGTAAACGGAATTTAACAAAACAAGATTTTAAGATTGTTGTAAACACGATGGTTCTCATAAAGCTGACGTAGGTTCTCATAAAGCTGACAAAAAGAAAATAAGATTTTAAGATCGTTGTTAACACGTTTTGTAGGTTAGTGATAAATCTAACAAAAATCTGAAACTTATTGGTACTTCTTGATGCCATAATAAAACTTAATTCTAGACAAAATCGTCAAAAGGTCGAAAGTAACATTTGTAAACAATGACTTAAAACGTTATATTCCTGGAAATGCCAGGTTGCTAACATCTGCATCCACTACCAACGGGAAGGTAATAACTCGCTTTATCTATTTCTGGTACTGTTTGGTTAGTGGGAGCAAGCAGATTCCAGAAAAATACGCTAGAAGTCATTGTTTACAAATGTTACTTTCGACCTTTTGACTATTTTGTCTAGAATTGATTTCTAGTAGCTTTCATAAATAAATAATAAAACTTAAAAAAGCTGGATGGGTTTGGCAATGTTAGGCCGGCTTCCACTACAAACACGGCGGTGCCTCTAGCGTAAGGGTATTTCACAATCTATTCATATCTTTCGGTATCTATGGACGGTCCATTTGTGCGCACTAATTACGTTATTCACCTTCCGGATTCTGTTTCAAAGTCAAGTTTATAAGATCATACTATGAAACTTTTAAACAAGTTGGCATTTATCTGTAGCCTTGCCCCTGAACTCAAATACTATTATTATTAAATATCACAACGAATTTCTATTTCAAACATTCGTGTCCCAGGTAACCTCAATGCTTGTATTCTTGCGCAATATTTTGGGAATGTGGTTCAAATCGACCCCCTGGGGCAGAGCGCTCTATTCTTAAGTTTTTTCTATGAGTTCTCATGTAGTATTAGTAGTTCGAATGTGAAGCTAGAAAAATCACCAGATAAAACTACACAATATACTATGAGGGCAATGAAAAAGACAACACAAGCACCAGTTGACGTTTTGTTCGACCAGGGAGTTCCGTAACATTCTGCCCTATTCATTGCGAGCGTTATCTGTCAATCAATGCATGAATGTACTACTGCCTCCAACACGTTCATATCGGGCTTTAATCAACCAGACTATTTTGAATTATCCTTTGACTATTACATCTCATCAACCCAAACATCAATCCGCAGTTTCACCGTGTAAATAATATCTGGTATGAACAGTGATACCGGTCATTATTTAAATGTATGCAATTACATGCACTGAAATTCGATATTGCTACAGTGGCAATCTTCAATTTTCCAAACCATTTGCTCGGTAAATTCCGTGAACTTGCACTCAGATGAAGATTGGCCATCACCATCACTTTGAATTTAGATTTGCCATTGATCTACGTGCAAACATTCGTGCGGATTCTCAATGATGTCATACCTAGATCCATGCCCCCGATTTTACGGATTTCTCGATAGGTGCGGCAAAATGGAAAATGCAAAACGCAAAAAGGAAAGAAAAAAATTGAATTCGAATGGCGGAGAGGAAATTGAAAATCAGCAAATCCTGACGGACAGCTGGCTCAACTTGTGTGCCTCGGCTGACGGCGGCCGAACGAATTGGAATTGTAAATTAGCTCTCCTTTCAATTTTGGAGGCGGCCACACAGCAAACAACGATGGTAGTGGGACCGCACTTTCGTGATCATCAAATTCAGATCAAACCAATCTGCCGTCGAGTAGGGAATCGCTTGGCTTCTTAAGATGATAACAGTGCTGCTGGTTCGAAATATTCAATTGTACACATTTGAGGAAAATGAGAAAAGCAACTCACTTTCTAAGGGAGTGCCCCCTTCAAATGGATGATTGGAGTCTGGCCTAATGATTCGGAAAAGGCGTGGATCATTTCAATTTTAAAAGTTTGAATTCAATTGAGATGGCGCCACATCAGTTTAGAATGTTGATTTCTGATCCTTTCATTAATTTTCATTGTCCAATGAGGAGACATTGCTTTGTATTTGAATTATATGTAACTAAACAGCCCTTGATGGTAGCAATTATTTATAAGAGCTGCCATGTTCACTGACATACAAATGATTCAAGCAAGTGACGAAAGTTCAAGAATGTAACGGTGCGTGGCACTACGGGGCAAAATATAGAATTATTGCATATTATATATCTCAACTCAGATGGATTAAAAGTAACCGCATGAGGTAAACTGTGAGAAGTGTCAGTTTTTGTTTATATAATTGATTTCCTTTTCCATCGCGCCCAACCATAGGAAAAAGGTATGTATATCTTGGTGGCCTTTTTTTGCCACAGATCTTTTCGTTCGATGTCTTAGAAGAGCAAATTGCCTTGAAATTAGCCTGCTCTTCAGTGGGGCTGAAAAGACAACGACGACGACGACGATGGTGACGACGTGGATGATTACATTCCTAATTCAATATACCAGCAGGCGGCTTCTATTCGTCTTTGTTTTCTTGTTTCAAAAGGCTTTGCGTTTTCATTCTAAAGGGAAAAATTCGAGGCGCGTGAAAAGGTGCGTATTTCCGTTCGTTTCTCGAGTAATTCATGATAAGGGCCCAAGAGCCGTTGACCTCTCACTGAATCGCAAAACTTCAACAATATCCAAATACATCCATATAATAGAGCAAACGTTTCCGTACCAGATGCTGCTTTGAGATTGGCGAGAATGCTTTGAGATTCGACAGAAATCGACGTTTAAAGTCAGTGATTACAATTGGCTTTAAAGCCCTAATCATAATTTACTCGAGATTTGTTCTTTACCAATTTGCTTCAGCTTTCGACATGTAAGGAGATGGTCCCATAAGACCACTACGGGGTAATACGCCCCATTCCGATATTTTAAGCTAGAGTCATTTTGTTCAACTTTTAACCACAGAGAACAGGCATCCAGGCTCGAACTTTTTTTTCCAATTTACTGTGTAAATTTTTGAAAGCGGTTTAGAAAAACAACCAACGCCTCCTAGTCTAGGTTTCACCATACTAAAATTGACAGACTATCAAATCTCGAGGCGGGCAAGTGGCGCCATCAACATACGATTCACCAAAACTAACGAAAACGAGCTGTAATTTTAAACTGCCATTACAGAAATTTATACACGAAGGGCACTGCAGCTCTGATGTTTGTTCTCTGTGTTTTAACTTTGGTCACTGATATTTTTCATAGTTTTATGACGATTCTATCCATAACAATTCCCATATTAGCTTTCAAACAAATTATAGAAATGATTTAGCTAGTCTCTGGACATTTCGACGTAACAAATAGGCGATGTAATTTAATATTTCTATGGATTTAGATGACGAGATTCTAAAATATATCATATGAATCAAATTGCTTATGTAAAGCTTCACAAATTGCGACTAAATAATGATTTTTAATCACAAAAGACTGTTTTAAAATTTTAGAATTCTGAAATGACCTTGTGGAAAAAAACCTTGTTTTTTGGTAACCCCTTAACGACCGTTGTTATTCTTATTGGTGTAATGAGTTATGAACCAGCAATTACTAAAACCCTGCACCGGCAGTGTAGTTTGCATGCGACCCTCATTATGTTTCATGCAATAAAAATAAACAAACAGCGCCTACCGATATGCATACAACTTTATTAAGAATAAAATCGTTACATCAGCCTGTGCACGCTGCTATAATTCTCGAGTATTTTTTCAAAAGGACGTAAGTCACAAAATGTAAACAAACGCGTTGTTCATGGCATGTTATTAAAAAATCATGTATACATTCTCATATTTATTGAACTTATTGATGGATTGTTTCTGAAAGTTTTTACTAACTTTTTACAAAACGGTGAAAAATCATTTTTGCACTTTTTGGGAATAATGTACCTACGTCGCTTGTGTTGAAAAGTAAATGCGAATCATTGTTATATCATTTGAATGCCTCTTTACGATGCGTAGTAAAAGCTTTTATACCACAAGGTTAAAAATTAAGATTATATTTAGTAAAAATTGTTTATTTTAGCAAAGATATATTTTACACCGTTTTGTTGCAGAACAAAGACCAATACGTCATTTTGAAAATTTCGACGTGTCTGTGTGAACT
>JASCZW010011373.1:0-32320 GCA_034211315.2 Aedes japonicus
CAAAATCTTTTGCAGCTTTTCTGTCGGTAGTCAAAGAGCAACGTATCAGATAGAGGGAACGTTCTCCTACCTAATTGTGTTTTTGATATGCCGAAATAGGCTCTAATTCTAAAGTGCAACAATCTTTTACCAGTCAAGGTGGTGCAAGTCTGTTCATGCGCGTGACCTACCCGCATGGGGATGTGATAAAAGATTGTGTAGCTATTTCGAAATACTACCTCACAATGCCCTCCCGTCAATTTCAAACTACTTCTATTCAATTTTCACTGGCTGCCGTGAGCTAACGGAACTATCAATACTTTCTCTTAACAACTTTGTTCTATCAAAAATTGCTGTCTACTCCTAGAGCCTCATGATGATGAGAAATTATTTCCTTCTCAAAACAACATTATCACAGATCGTTACCCCGCGTATGGAAGAATACAAGGAAAGACTATATCAGTGTAATAGGTGACGCTTGCAATTAACGTACAGGGTGTGGCGGAAAATGATGCGAAAATGTTCAAGCTTGAGTATTGGGTTAATTCGTGTAGCTAGTGACTAATTTCTGTCGAAAGTGTATTTGTTTATGTTTACTTTCAAGTGCTGCATCCAAACATCCTATTTGTTGTATTGCAAATTCGTCAAAATGTTCGCGAAAGAAGTGATCACCAGTTTGTTGCTCACCCAGAAGAAGCCGAAATAGATAGCCAAGGTGGTAGGGTGCCATTTGGCAACAGTTTACTGCATAAAAAAGTCCCTGCAGGATGGTCCTAAGCAGCGGAAGCGTACGTCCGCGTTTTGAACGAACGCCGAACCCGGTGCGTTCCATAACAAAACTTGCAAAGGAAGCCAATATTTCAGAAGAATCCATGCGGAGTATCATCAAAGAAGACCTGCATGCATCTTCCAGAGCCAGAGTGAAACGCCACTTGATTACGGCGACCGGATCATGGAACTACGAGTGACTCGTTCCAAAGGTTGCTTTCCCTTGTTGAAGAAGGGAAAAAATGATAATCCTGTTCTCCGACGAAAAGCTTTTTCAGCATCGATGCTGTGGCCAACAGCCGCACGGACCGGTTCATTTCACCGCAGAAAATGGAGAACGTTCTGGAAAAAGTGATATTCAAATTTCAAACTGCGTGTCATGATGTTTACTTGGCGGCGTCCAACGGTTTAGAAAATGCCGCCTGTTTTCTCATTGAGCTGGAGTTAATATCAATGCCGAAATGTATATCGGTATTTTAAAGAACCAAGCGCTTCCTGGGTGAGGTCCAACTTCTCCGAGGACCAAAACGTTGTCTACAGCAGGATGGAGCGTCGTGTACGACGTCCCATCAGAACACCAACAATGGTTGAACGATAACATGAAGTTTTGGCCGAAGCATTTGTGGCTCTCTAGCCGTCCAGATCTCAATCCATTGGATTATTCGATTTGGGCATATGTTGAAGCACGAGCCTGCAAAGCATCACAACCTAGTGTAGAAACGCTGAAGTCAACCATAACACGCACATGGCAGTCAATGTCGAGACCACGTCCGAAAGTTGCTCTGAGCTTCTGGCGTCGGCTCGAGAATGTTATTAATAAAAATTGAGGACACATTGAATAAATGTGTTTAAAAGGACTTTATAATAATAACTGCACTCGAAAATGTTGATATTATTGATTGAATTAGTTGAAAATGGGATTTGAAAGAAATAGAACAAATTTTCGCATTATTTTCTGCCGCACCATGTACATCTTTAATGTTTTAAAATTGCAACAAACCGCAAGAAACAAAAAATAGCAATGTGTTGATGTATTAGTGAAGATGTATGTTATGTAGTATCACCCATTGTAGCACGGAAACTAAGTCCGACAGCTATGGGCTCTCCTCGCTGTTAGACTTGTTCAAGCTTTAATAACCACCAATTTTCCCAATCGTGCCATTGTATGAAGAGCCAAAAACGGGTTGGATCAATCGATAGGCAACATCACTTATACGTATCCACAGAGATATAAGAATCTCCTTCCAACAACAAGATTGAATAATTGGTCAAAAGAGCAAGCTATCTAGCATTTGGATGCCCCAATGGGCGGGGAGAAGAGCCCGCCCTCTATTCACAAACTGTTAGCAATGGGGAGTCGGCATTCCCACTCTCCCCATCCAGAGTGCTTCAATCGGGTGTCCTGATGGTCCCTCCCATTCCCATGAAATATTTATGTAATAGTGTACAAATTTATGCAAATGAAAAATACTACAAGCATTCGTATTTAAAGGGTGTATTCGATAAAAATGGCACACACATATATACTCATCAAAATTAAACTGATTATCGGATTTTCTTGAAATTTTCAGGGAATGAAGAACTACTAATGAGTTTTGATTTACAACATTTGTTTTATTCAATTTCGTCTCCCATCCCGAATGCCCGCACCTTCCTTTTCACTCCACCCATCAAATTTTGTACAACCGATTTTCCCAGTGTTTTTGTTGTTTTTACCCAAATTTTCTTCAATTCTAGCTCTGTTTTTATAGTTTTAGGATGTTTGCGAAGTTCCGTTTTCATAATTGCCCAGAATTTTTCAATTGGACGAAGTTCCGGTGAATTTGATGGGTTCATATCCATTGGCACAAAATTGACTCGTTGGCTCGGTACCACTCCAATACGTTTCGAGCGTAGTGGCAGGATGCTAGATCAGGCCAAAACAGAGTTGATCCTTTGTGCTTCTTAATGAATGGCAAGAGACGCTTCTTGAGGCACTCTTCCGTGTAAATCGCACCGTTTATTGTTCCGGAAGTGATGAAGAGAGCACTTATTTCACCACATCCGCAAATCGCCTGCCAGATTAGAAACTTCTTTGCAAATTTCGATAGTTTCTTCTTTCGAACATCCTCCGGAACATCGAACTTCGACTTGGCAACGAAATATTCTTGCCCAGGAAGTTGACGGATGTCGGCCTTGACGTATGTTTCGTCATCCATCACGATGCAACCGGATTTAGTGAGCAGCTTCGTGTAAAGTTTCCGGGCGCGGGTTTCGCAGTGATGTTTTGTTTTTCATTCCGGTTTGGGGCTTTTGCACTTTGTAAACATGTAACCCAGCACGCTTCATGGTTTTCTGCACAAACCCGACTGACACCTTAGACTTTTTAGCGACATCTCGAATTGACATGTTTGGACGGTTCTTGAATTGTTGTACGACTTTCCTGGCCATTTTACTGTCCATTGGACCACTTTTACGACCACTCCTTCCTTCCTTTGGACACTCAGACGCTCTTGAAGGTTCTTATTACACGAGACACAGTTGTATTTGCAATTCCAAGCCTTTTAGCAATCCACCGGTGGGACGCTCCTGGATTTTGATTGTGAGTGCACAAAATTTTCTCACGGACAATTTCTTGTTTCGACGACATGACTGGAACTACTGAATGTATAACTATGAAACTTGACAGATGTAAATAATACACTATGGATAAGATCTACTCAAATTTCTAGGTTTTTTACTCATACGATTCAAAAGTTACAGAAAATTTTCTGTGTGCCATTTTTATCGAATACACCCTTTATCAGCAACAATCAATATGCAACTAGCGATGAGAAATTGGTTCACTGTCGTAGAACCTCTAGGTCCGAAGTACACATTGCAGTCTGCACCTTGCAATAGTTCTTGCGCTTTTCTGTACCTTTCGGTACTAGTACCTTTGTTGTGGTTTTGATTCACTATGTTATTTTGATTAACATTTGAGGTACGATGGTGCGGTTACGTTATTAGGGCGAATTGTTAGCTTGGGACCGAGCTTATCTCCGGTATGCTAGTACTTCCTGAGCCAAGAAATATTGCTGCTATCAACGGCTGGATAGTCAAAAAAAATATATCTATAGTTTTAGGCTCAGAAAGTACCAGCACATCGGTCTCAGGCTCTAATGATTCGCCCTTAATAACGTAACTCAAACAAACACAACCTCAAATATTCTGTCAAAATAACACATTCAATCAAAACAAAACAATCGTTGTTGATGGCGCCACCTGCACGCCTCGAGATTTGATAGAGGTTGGTTGATTTTAGTTTGGTGAAACCTAGGCTAGGCGGCGCTGAAGTTCCAACGGTTTGCTTTAAACAAATTTATACAGTAAATTGATAAAAGAATGCTCGAGCCTGGATGTCTGTTCTCTGTGGTAATAGTGAAATCAAAATTCGTGGATGTACTGAAACTGTTTGATAATAATTATCGTTGGTTTTTAAGATGTTGCTCGAATTTTTTACAAAATTCAAAAGAAATCATATTAATATATATATATATATATATATATATATATATATATATAATATATATATATATATATATATATATATATATATATATATATATATATATCCAGGTTTATACAAAATTTCACGCTGATCAGTTCAGTAGTTATGAGTTCAGACAGAAATTCATCTATATATATATATATATATATATATATATATATATATATATATATATATATAAATGAATTTCTGTCTGAACTCATAAACTACTGGAACTGATCAGCGTGAAATTTTGTATAAACCGGTTTTTGGGGTTGGCGAAGGCTTATGTGATAGCTAGAGATCCCTCACTTCTCTGAAAGTGGGGGTTCCATACATAAATGAAACACAAATTTCTGCATAACTCGTAAACTAATCAAGTAAAGGAAGCCAAACTTAGCTTGTGGAGAGTTTTGGAGTGAAAAATGTTTGAATGATGGTTTGAGACCCTCCCCCTTCTAGAAGGAGGCTCTTATACCAACGAAACAGAAGTTTTGATTTTTTTGTTAGGTTTTTAGGTCCGGAGAAGCTTCGAGATTCGAGGTTCGAGGTTCGAGGTTCGAGAAGTTCGAGACTCTCCTCCAGTCTGAATGGGGAGGGGGGGTATTAATCACGAAACGAATTACTTCAATGTTTGTTCCATGCGCAGTCAAAGGTGATCGATCAACAATTGTAGCATATCTATCGGATTCCATTATCACCCTTCACCTGTAAAGCAAAAGAATTATTCACTTTCCGGAACTACTAAAAACGAAAACACAGCCGACGTACTTTTTTGTAATGAACGCGAGCAAACCACTTTCCTCATAATTTTCACACAACGCGTACGAAAGCGCAATGAAGAACATTGCAAACGACGACGACGGCGACGATGACTTGCTTTGTGTTGGTGGATTTGACAGTTCTACAATTTTCATTGTAAAAGAAAACACTTTTAAATTTACAAACTGAACCGAAACATAACACTTTAAAATCAAACGAAGAACTTTCCTTGTAGGTAATTTGACTTTCAATTTAATGAAAAACAAACACTTTTCAGAAGTAAAGTGCAAAACTTTTCATAAAACAAGATTTATTTTTTGTGTGTACCAGATGTATCCGATCAATGTTGCACCACAGTGTATGTTCTTTTCTCACTGTATAATTTGTTGCAACTTTTACGGTTTAACATCGTAGGATCGTTTAGGCAGTGGTTATTTTTAGCAGTCAAGCTTATTTCTTCATTCGGTTTCAAAGATTTTCATTCATATGTCCGTACAGTTAACTGTCAGCATAAAAAATTAGAATTGTGCCAAATTGACGTCGTCAAAAATATATCGAGTAACTAGCTGATCCCGGTGCGAGCGTTGCTACGCCTGCAACTAAATGAACGAAGATTACATAGAGCTTTTTTTAATGAGTTTTTTTTTTTGAGTAATAAGGAGTTCAAACTTCTATCAGAACATTCTTCTTACCCAGTCAATACACAGTTTGTGGCTGAGTTACCTGGATAATTCTCTGGATTGGTTGAAATTTGTGTTTGAATTCACCATAGAAACATTTCTTGCATTCAAAAAACCCCGCATACCGTTTTAGATTCCATTTGCTTGATTAGTTCTCAAGCTATGCAGAAATTTGTGTTTCATTTGTATGCGAGCCGGAAGGGGGAGCGGTCTCAAACAATCATAAGAACCTTCCCCAGCCCCAAAAATACCTGCATACATATTTTCACTCCGATCGGTCAGACAGAAATCCATTTTAATAGAAATAAAAATCCTGTTTTCAATAACCTCCACATGCCAAATGTGGTTTCATTTACTTGAATAGTTCTCGAGTTATGCAGAAAATTGCGTTTCATTTGTATGAGAGCCCCCCCCTTCCAGAGGGCAAAGGGTCTCAAACCACCATAGAAATATGTCTGACCTTCAGAAAAATCCACAACCCAAATTTGATTCCATTTGCTTTATTAGTTCTCGAGTTATGCAGGAATTTGCGTTTCATTTCTATGGGACCCCATCATTAAGAGGGCAGAGTGGTCTTAAACCACCATAGCAATATGTCTCTCCTTTAAAAAATCCACATGCCAAATTTGATTCCATTTGCTTTATTAGTTCTCGAGCTATGCAGAAATTTGTGTATTATTTGTTTGAGAGCCCCCTCCTCTCTCTTCAGAAGGCGGAAGAGTCTCAATGACCATAAAAACATTTCTCTCCTTTAAAAACCTCCATATGCCAAATTTGGTTCTATTTGCTTAGATTAGTTTTCGAGTTATGCATCAATTTGTGTTTCATTTGTATGGAGCCCCAGCCCCCCTTCAGAAAAGGGAGGGGTCCCAAATAGGCATTGAAACAGTATTCATCTACAAAAACCTCCACATGCCAGATTTGGTTCAATTTGCTTGATTAGTTCTCCGAGTTATACAGAATATTGTATTTCATTTGTATGGAGCCCCCCTTTCAGGGTGAAGAAGAATCTGAAACCATCATAGAAACCTTTCTTGCCTTTAAAACCTCACACATGCTAAATGTGGTTTCTTTTGCTTAGGGTCTCAAACCACCGTAGAATCATTTCTTGCCTACAAAACCTCCACATGCCATATTTGGTTATATTTGTTTGATTAGTTCTTGAGTTATGCAGAAAATAGTTTTTATTTGCATGGGAGCCCCCCTTTCTAAAGGCGGGAGAGGTGTCAGAACTATAATAAGATCCTTTCCCGGACCCAAAAACCCCTGCATACAAATTTGCATAGCGGTAGGGATAGTTCTCATGTTTGGTTTAAACTTGTGTTTCGTATATATGGTAGCCCTCCTTTTCAGAGTGAGTGAGAGGTCTTAAATTACCACAAAAACATTTCTTGCCTTCAAAAACTCACCCATACCAATTTTGGTTCCATTTGCTTGAATAGTTCTCGAGTTATGCAGAAATTTGTTTTCATTTGAATGGGATCCCACCCTTTCTAGAAGCGGGAGGGCTCTCGAACTATGATAAGATGCTTTCCCGACTGCAAAACCACTGAATACAAATTTGCAAAGCAGTAGGTATAGTTCTCATGTTTGGTTGAAATTTGTTTCATTTGTATGAGAGCCCCCCTTTTTAGAGGGAGGAGGGGCTTTGAACCACCATAAAAACATGTCATGCCTTAAAAAACTCGTCCATTCCAAATTTGGTTCCATTTGCTTGATTATTTCTCGAGTTATGCAGAAATTTGGGTTCCATTTGTTTGAGAGCACCCCCTCCCCCCTTCCTCCTCATATGACGGAAGAGTCACAAATCACCATAGAAACATTTCCCTCCTTCAAAAACTTCCACATGCGATATTTGGTTCCATTTCTCTTATTAGTTCTCGAGTAATGCAAGGATTTGCGTTTCATTTGAATAGGTTCCCCCCCTTTCAGAAAGGGGAGGGGTCTCAAATCAACATAGAACAATTTTTTGTCTTCAAAAACCACCACATACTAAACTTGGTTCCATTTGCTTGATTAGTTCTCGAGTCATTCAGAATAGTGTATTTCATTTGTATCGGAGCCCCCCCCCCCTCTTTAGGATGGGAAGGGGTCTCAAACCAACATAGAAACATGTTTTGTCTTAAAAAACCACCACATGCTAAATTTCGTTCCGTTTGCTTGATTAGTTCCCGAGTTATGCAGAATATTGTGTTTTATTTGTATGGGAGCCCCCCCTTTTATGACGGGGAGGGTTCTCAAGCTACCATAAAAACATTTCTTGCCTTCAAAAACTCACACATGCTAAATTTGGTTTCTTTTGCTTGTTTAGTTCTCGAGTTGTGTAGAAATTTGTGTTTCATTTGTATGGGAGCCCCCCTTTCCAGTGAAGGGAGGGGTCTCAAACCATCATAAGAACCTTCTCCGGCCCCAAAAATCTCTGCATACAAAATTTCACGTCGATCGGTCCTTCCGCTCGCGAGTTAAATCGTGACAAAGGAAACCCCAACTCATTTTTATTATATAGATTATTTGATACAGATTTATTTTGGACACCCCTAGATTACCTTCCATGCGTACACGGGGTCGGACGTCTTCTAGTTTTTCTTCCGCTGCCACCCCGCCGCTGGGTCGTTTGAATGTTCTTGGATGGTTCTACCTCACGGGACATGGTCGAATTGTGGAGTCCCAACTGTTTCGCGATTCACATGTAGGACTGGCCAGCATTTCCCATAACTTAGCCCATAATTAGTTGTCGAAACTCTTCTTGCTTGAAAGCCATCTCGATAATCACTTGAAAACTTGTGACGAAATTTTGCACATGTTAACACTCTAAACTAGTTTCACTCAAAATATAATCAATTTTCACCCATGCAATAATAAGTTATGTACAAAAGAACGTGTTTCATTTTTTCGAGTATAATCTTTATAAACCTTGAAAATAAGCTTTGAAGCTTTGAAATAAATTGCTAGTTATTAGTACGAGACACTGAAGAAGTCTGCACATTGTAAACAAAGCAAAGGTAGTTGGAATTAAATGGAAAATACTAATTTTTCTTCTCATTTTTAGTTGGTGCTAATGGTTTGATTCTGGCAACACAAGCATTTTACTCAAATACATACACTAATCTACTGTAAAAATTAGATTTCATTTCGATAAATATAGACGATTTAAAGCATGGAGCTGTCCAAATTTTGTCAACTCAAATATGACGTAGTTTTTTTAATCGTGCATTTAAAAAACTTGAACACCCTTTTTTTTGTAGGTGTAGGCGTACGAAATGTTGAATCTATTTTGGTTTCGCCAATTTCTATTCAGTTGTCAGAATGGCGTCGAAGCAAGAAGTGCAGCGTATCAAAATTTTAACCAAAACACTTAATATTGCCAAATCAACCATGAAGAATGTTATAAAAGTGTTCAGAGAACGTTTGACGACTGCCAGGAAGCCAAAATCAGGAGGAAACCGAATCCAGGAAGCCGCAGCGACCGGAAGAATAGTGGCCAGCATTTTTAAATGCAATCTCAACCTTTCCATCAGAGATATCGGAAACAAGCGGGGAAAGTCCCACACAACAGTGCAAAGAGCAAAGAAACGAGCCGGAGTGTCAATAGTGAGGTTACAGTGACACCAAATCGAGATGATAAGCAAACAACAACAACAACTTTGTTCAACAAGTTTTATTGTTGCCTCTAGTGCCACTTTTATGGTAGATGCGCTGTGCTCTATTTCGAGATGCGTCGATCAATGAAACATCAACAAATGCCTGTCAAACTTTTTTGTTCCAACTACCAGGGCCGCGGTGGTGTATTAAACAGTGCGTCTAGATTTACTTTGAATCGAGCTTTAATTAAAATAAAATTCGATTTTATTTACGGACAGAGTTAAGCCTGTCCACGTTAAATTTCAGACACTTTTCTATCAGTGTAGATTTTAAATTATTTCACGGATCGCTGAAACGTTTCACTTATATGACAGCTAAAACGCTCCACTTTATTCCGTGGTACAAAATGTCTACATTCTTTTTACATTCAGTAAACTGGCGTCGAATGAAGTGGATGTGCACAAACGCATTTTGAACGAACGGCAGCAAAATCCGAAATTTTTGGTATGCGATCTTTCCAAGAAACTAAAACTATCGAAAAGTATCGTGTTTCGAGTTTGCAAATCATTTGACCAGCGCTTGACTGTGGATTGGAAGGTTGGTAGTGGAACAAATAGAAAAGTATGCTCCCGAAAAAATGAAGGTGGGAGTAATTATTGAGAAAATTTCGAATGCGAATTTTCTGTGCGAAATGTGGCTCGAAAAATTGGGAAGTCTAAAACATACGTACAAAAAGTATGAAGCAGAGCCAAGAACTGAAGACGTACAAAGTGAAAATGGTTCCCAACCGTGCTGACAAGGAAAATTACACTGCAAAAAGTCGTGCTAAAACGCTTTACACCATTTTTTGGCAAACATTTTCTTGTATCATAATGGACGATAAAACAAACGTACTCGAAGACTTTGAACAGCTTCCGGATCTGGATTTTTACACAATGCAAAGAATCGGGAATTCAAATTCCCGAAGAAGTGCTTGATTTGGCAGGCCATATGTAGTTGTGGTTGAAAACTTAAAAGTTCCGTCTCTACCGGCACAATCAATAAGGATGTGTACGAGAAAGAATGTCTCCAAAAACGGTTGCTACCGTTTATAAGAAGACACGACTCTCCAGCTCTGTTTTAGTCTGATTTGGCCTCTTGTCACTATGCGAAATCCGTCCTGGAATGGTATAAGGTACAAGAGGTCAAACCCGTGCCAAAAACAGTCAATCACCAAACTGTCCAGAAATTCGCCCAATAGAGAAGTACTGGGTTCTAGTTAAGCGGAAACTCTTCGAAAGTAAGAAGAAAGCAAATGGCACCGATGATTTCAAGAGAAGATGGAGAATCGTCACGGCGGGCGTATCTGACGGTACGATTTTGGTGTCCAAAATTTAACGAGGACAGGCTTTAATTGTACAAGCCCTCAATGTAAAAAGCATAGACGTCGTTCTTCGTCATAATTTAAGACCCAATTTAGGGAAGGGTTGACAAACAAATTTCTGGAAATATCCCGTAATATTCTCATTAAAATGGCACTTACCAGCCCTGCTTAGTTGGGCAACATTGTTCAAGAAGTACTGCGATTGGACTAAATTCAATCTACGCAATGAACCTCACATCGCATCAACTGTCGTCATCTTCACTAAGGAACGCTCAATCGCATGTAAATATGCGCTGGTCAGTTTGATACCCATCTCCAGTGCCATCACCAACCACTCCATCCGGATTAAGGCCCCTTCAAATCGTATCACTTTGCCCCACCAACCTAGTAAATAGTACCATCTCCATTAAGGTCACACCTTAAAATGACATTTCCTGCGGCCCCTCCGCCTGCTCCGTTTGCCACACCACACCGCAGCCAATCAAATTCACCTTCAAGCGAATCAACCACGCAGGAGATTACTTTCAATCTGTCAGTCTCAGGCCTGCTATCATAACGCCACCACCACCTCCGCCGCCATCATCATCATCTTCGCATCAACCGGAATTCTCGTCCGAGGAAGGGTTCGGGCCAGGAGTGTGCGATGATACGGAAAGATTCAATTTTGAAGCGCCACACGCACGAAATCCACTCTTGACACGGTTGGTTGATTTGTGAAATCTCGGCTCTCGCTCGCCGCGCGGGCCTGGAACTGAAAGATGCCGAGTGCCCCGGCCGGCTCACTCATCTTCATCACATCGTCGTCGTCGTCGTCGTCGTTGAGATGGGGAATGTAAATACATGTGTTACACTCGGAGCTCTATTATTAAATTGAAGTGACTCCGAGCCGGGTGGAAATGCTGGAGTCGGAGTGTTTGAGGAGTCGGGCCACGTGATTTCGGCGGTAGTCGTCATGGACTAAAAATAATGCAACAGTGATCTCGGCGGCCATCAGAAAAGGTTTCGAGCTGAGCGAACACGTGTAGCTGAACCCGGACCATCCAAGACCCCTATCCTAGCGAAGAGATGATGGTTTTTTCTTGTTGTTTTGAACGACGGCTTATTTTTTTTTGTCTTCTGCGTTTGACCTCCAAAGTCGCTCCTACTTGGTGGGTTTGCAGCGAGTGTGTGTGTGTGTTTTGAATCTAGTAGGCAGGCTGGAAGTCCAGCACACGCACGGTTCGGTTGGCTTGTCGAACGACTGGAATCAAGGCTGGAAGAGGGAGAGAGGTAGTTGGATACGGTTGCTTGGTTTTGGCGAATATTTTTCTGAGAGTTGATGATAAACAACTTCTTTTTGCCACGGTGAATCAGATGTTTCCCATCGTCGTCGGCGTCGTCGTCGGTCGAGAGAGGCAAAAAGTGGATATCACCATGACAACTCTCCGACTGCCGGTATGCGCGGTTGATTTATGGCCTCGAACAAATTGCGGTGAGAGGTCTCTTCTCCTAGCAATTAGCATGTCGGGGATGGGTTGTTTAGGTGGAAGGATTTATATGGTTTCACAAATAATATATGAGGGCGGTCTGACGAGGATTCTGAACAGGAGTTTGGATGGCGAAATTACAATGTCTAGGAATATAGGTTGATCAGTCTCGATACTACACAGTTGTAAATTCCTAATTTTACACGAGTCTTAATCTTATGGGAATTAGGAAGTTGAATTCAGACTTCAGTTGTAATTAACTTCCTTTTTGTTTAGTGGTTTAAAACACGTACAGCAAACACACGACTAGGCTGGCCTATTGATTGTTGTCCGACATCTTCTCTTTCTCCTCTTTTTGCTGGATGTGGCCAGAATCCATGGGGTATTTGGATGGCTTTGCTTGATGCATGCCAAAACGTGTCAAAACCTTTTGAATATACGCCTGCTGGTTCAAGGAATAACCTTTCTCGGTGCGTCTCACCTTGATGCCAAGGAAATGGTTGATGTCGCCTAATGATACCACTTGGAAATGCTTGTTCAGACTTCGGATAATCTCTTCATATTCTTCTTCTTTGTGGCAGGCAATCACCATGTCGTCAACGTAAACTACCAGGTAAGTGTATTTCTTCCCATTTCGCCTCACGTACAAGCACGGGTCGTTCTTTGATTGTTGGAACTTCATTTGCTTCAAGATTTGGTCAAATTTCTTGTTCCACTCATGACCAGCTTGTTTAAGTCCGTACAATGACTTGCGTACCGAACATACTACGTTCCGGTCAACAGGAACATTCCTTGTTGACTGGCAACAGTTAGCAGCACTCGAAAAGTCGGAGCACTAGCGCAAAGACTACTTCATAGTCTGTCCCGAACTTTTGATTGAAGCCTTTTGCAACAAGGCGGGCTATATCTGGCTACGTCGTACAAAAATCCATTTGCATCCAATCCCCTTTCGATCTTGTCGTAGATCCGCCAAATGCCATGTGTCATTTTCACGTAACGACTTTATCTCATCGTCCATAGCAGTCTTCCATAGCTCTGCTTCGGGGATGTTTATTGCTTCGTCGAATGTCTTCGGTTCATCCATTAGTTTTCTCATCATTTCTGTTGTTTCTCGGAAACGCTGTGGCAGCTGACCCTTTGTGCTACGGGACGATCATCTAACAGGAGTGGCTGCTGGCTCGATTTCATCGTTGATTGTTACCTCGTCGGCTGCTGTACTATTGTCATCTTCATCTTCGTTCGATGTATCGTACATGCTGGATTTTATATTCGTTTCCTCCTCCTCAACTAGAGTTTCATCGATGTATTCTTCTTAGTCAGATTCTGAATCCGCATCACCAAGATCACCCAAGGGATCGGCATCCAACTGCTGAATGACTTCGGACTAGTACTCTACGGTTTGAGGATCAGATTTTTCAGAATGCTTACTTTGCTCCTGTTCCTCCATTTCGGCAAACTTTGCATCTCGGCTGATGGTTATTTTGTCGGTGGTGGGATCAATGAACCGGAACGCTTTATGGTTATCAGCATACCCCATGAACGTGAGCTTCTCACCCTTAGGTTCAAGTTTTTTCGTTTCTCAGCTGGCACAAGAACGATAGCTGAGCATCCAAAGATAAGCAGGTTGCTGTAGTCCGGTTGCTTCCCGTACCACATTTCAAACGGAGTCTTTTCGATGGACCTCGATGGCAGGATGTTTTGGAGGTGTACGGCCATATTGATGGCCACGGCCCAGTAGCTGTATTTTAACTTTTAAAACAGCGGGCCTTTTCCACCAACGTCCGATTTTTACGTTCCGCAACTCCGTTTTGTTGCGGGGAGTTAGCTGCAGTATACTGCGGAACGATTCCATTGGCCCGATAAAATTTACCCGCTTGACCTGTTATACTCACCGCCCTGATCTGAGCGGATGACTACGGGATTCCGTCCAAAACGGTTGCGAAGCATGTTTACATACTCCTCGATCACGTCCACAGCTTCAGATTTTCGCTTCAAGAAATACACCGTCGTGTACCGACTAAAGTTGTCGATCATGGTTAAAAAATATCTTGATCCACCGAGTGTCACGGTATTCATGGGACCACAGATGTCCGTATGCACCAGATCCAGGATTTTCGACCACTGCGCTCGGTTTTCCGTGGCAAGGCTTGTGTGCAATCTTCCCTTCAGCACAACACTCGCAGGTCCGGAATACATCACATTTCTTGATGAACACGTTCTTTGCCAAGCCTTCGCGGACAACTCGCTGAATTGCATCCGGGTCTCGGTGCCCTAGTTTGCGATGCCATGAATGAATGCAGTCTTTCGTATGGTGCTAACCTTTAGTTGACCGGAACCAACACCTTTGACAGCTGTCTCCATGCCGTCAGCTAGAGTGATGGTCCCCCGTACTTTGTTTCAATTCATCAAAGAATGTTTGGTGGCAACACATATGCGAGGTGGCACCGTAGTCGACTATCCAAGTCTTCAACTGTGTTCGGTTCTGCGAAGACATGAGCGCAACCGCGAGGACTTCACTGCTTTTCCTTTGGGCTTATGTTTTTGTGATCTTCCTCGTTCATCGGATGTGGCTGAATCTTCGCGCTTCGTCTTTGGGTAATCACGCTTCGTGTAGGATGTGGATGCCTCGTTCTTCCTCATTGGACAATTACGCTGCACGTGGCGTCTTCTTCTCGGGACCGATTTGAAGGATGGACTCGCTTTGATGGAACTTCTCCATTCTCTTCTGTGCTTTATCCAGTATCTTACTTTTTTCCAACTCCATGGTCAGGTCGTTGTCCGCATAGGTCTCCAATGCCGTTGTGAGGTGATCGAAGGAATCCGGCATGCTCTTCAGATCCATGGTCATTTTCCGGTTCGCATCCAGTTCCTTACCCGCGTTCGCCAGTCTTGAGAAGAGTTCATCCATCCGGAACAAGTGGGCCTCCATGTCACCGCTTTCGTCGAACTCCGTCTTGCAGAGTCTCTTCAGGAGTGACCCCTTGGTCGTCATCGTTGTCTTTTTATGGTGGTTCTTGATGGCATCTTACGTAGCTTTAGCCGTCTTGGTGTAACGGATCAAGGGGTGTTAGAAGTCGTCCACAAGAAGAGCGATCGGGCTTTATTTTCAATTGATATGGACAGTTTTGTTTTGAATTCGCGGCGGAGAGAATCTATATCTGCCGGAACATCGGACATCGAGCGTGAACCCAACTGAAGAGAAGACCGACGAAGAACTAAGATCCTGCATGGTGCATTGTAATGTGATGGCATGGGAGAGGTTTTCAAGGTGAACACGTTTGAGCCGAGCTATAGGCTACGTTCATCGATACTCGCAGAACTTGCGGCGGAAGGTGATCAAGAAATCACGATCATGACCGGACCGCTTTTGCAAGAAGAGTTGGGCAAGGCCGAAACCACAATCTATCGTTGGATCCAGTGTGAGAGTTATCCGGAAGAATTGGTGACACTTTCGGATAACACAGGAAACCAGCTACAGGAACGGCGGTGGCTGAAGAAAAGCAGCCCTATTCGCAAGCTATCACCGTTCCTGGACGAATCTGGGATACTCCGTTCAGAAAGTTGGATCTCTGTCGCAAGTTTTGCCTTGTACGAGACAAAATTTACTATCATTTTGCCAAACGAGCATTTGGACACATTAGTGCTCATCGACTGGTAGCTGAAGCAGGAGATGGGCGATATCGATCGCCAGCTAGCCGAAGCGTTTACTAACGCCAACACAAAGTGAATATCTAGTCCTCCGGGAGCCGGGTGGTGCCCGGGAGCGTCTTGTCTACTCAGTTAAGACCGCATTCACTACGATGGACACTCCACGGACACCGAACGAAAAAACGCTACCAACGGTTTTGGCGGAAGCAGAGCGTGTCGTCAATTCGAGGCCACTAAAAAAACATTCCTTTGGAGACGGCGCATCAGGACGCGCTGACGCCGAATCATCTGCTGCTACTAAGCTCCAGCGGTGTAATATAGTCTCCGAGGATGTTGTTTAATCCGCAAAAAGCTAGACGAAACGACTGGAAAGTATAACGAGGCATGATTGACCAATTCTGGCGACGGTGGATGCGAGAGTATCTTCCGACCATCGCACGTCACACAAGGTGGTTTGAGGAGGTGAAGCCTATTGAGGTCGGTGATTTTTTTTGCCAGAAGATTCGTAACGGATGGTTCAGAGGGCGAGTTGTCAAGGTTATTGTAGGGCCTGATGGACGGCATAGTTCATCGACCAGTCATGGAGTTGGCGCGATTGGATAAAGCGGAAGTATTGCGGAGTGCGCCGGTCTATCCGTACAAACTCTACGGACTCCAAACACCCCTCGATCGAAGACAACGAAGGACCAAGGCCAAGGACCGGGAGGGACTGCATACGTACAAAGTGCAGAAGGCTCCAAATCGTGACTAACGGCAAAATACGGTGGGAAAGTCACGGGTCCGGAAACTGTACGAAGTCTCATTGGCGCATCATGAATGATGAGACTTACGTCAAGGCGGACTTCCGGCAGCTTCCGGGGCTATGATTCTTCACCGTCCAGCACAAGTTTGATGTTCCAGAGGAAGTCAGGAAGCAGAAACATTCAAAGTTTGCTCATGTGGTAAACGAAGTGCGCTGTTCGTGACTACCGGGACTTTAAACGGGGAGATCTACCCCAACGAGCGTCTACAAGCAACACGAGGGTCCTACGATCTTCTGGCCGGATCTAGCTTCGTCTGCTATAGTCTGTTGGTGATTTGCAGTATCCACTGCTGGCTGGTACCTGGAACCTTCCTCAAATGTGTGACATTCCACCGAAGCTCTTTCCCAGACACCAAAGAAAGAACGGTTGTATTGGATTCCTTTATCTTTATAACGTGGAATTCTTCCGGGGCAAGATCTGATTTCAATTTGTGATCCTTTCTCATTCGCTTCAAGAATACACGATCACCCTCTTAGATGGCGCTTGGCTCTCTCCACAAGTTTCTTTTCCGAATTCAACCTTCCCTTCTGCTTCTGAACGCTATCGAAATCTCGAACCGATTCATCCTCAACAAAACTCGGAACTTTAGGAAGCCGACTTTTGATACGCCGTCCAAACATAAGTTTTGACGGTGCCTCTCTTTCCCGCAATTCCTCCCGCCAATCTTTCCCCAGTTCTTGGGCAATTCGCAATCTTTTTAAAATTGAGCGGTTTTGACGTTCTATTCGGCCATTCATTGGCGGCCCGTAGAGTCGGACGCTATGTCTTGCTAAGGTTCAGTAGGCAATCTCTTCCGCAACATACATAGGTACCGGAGCATCAGGAGCGGTCAATAAACCACACCCACGACACTTTTTAACGTATATCTCCACATCGGCATCGAGTTTCGGCCACCAGACAGCGGTTCGTAGATATGACTTCATGATTGTCATCCCTGGGTGACCAATGACCATCATGTCATTGTCCAATACTCGCTGACGCAATCCATAACGAATAACTATATGGTCACCGCGAAGAAGCACTCCGCCAACCTCGCACAGCTCCTAGGAAACAACTCGAGTGTCTAGAGTATCAGCCTCCAAGCGACTTAGAATATCTCTGGTTTCGGCATCGTCTCGCGTTTTCTCAAGCAGTTCATTCCAAGCTATTGCAACAATCGAAGCATCTACAGCAGTAATATGTTGCACCATTATCTCTTCAGCAGAATCGAGCGGTTTGATTGCAGTGCAGGAGAGACGAGAAAGGGCATCAGCAGCATTCGCATCTCCAGTAGTGTGCACCACAGAATAGTCAAAGCATTGAAGCCTCAGAACTCACCTTTCGATCCTTGGACAAGGGCGAGATCTCGGAGTAAACAAATTCAACAGGGCTTTGCAATCCGTCAGCAGTTGAAATTTTGTTCCCAAGCGGTAGAACTGAAACTTCACCACGGCCCATACAAAGGTCAAGGCTTCTTTTTCTGTTTTCTAAGTGGATCATCTAGAGATGCTAGGAATGAACTTGTTGAGATAATTCGCAAGTCCTAAAAAACTCCACACTTCACTTCCATTGGCAGGTTGTCGAAAATTTTGAACTGCTACTACCGCTACCGCGCCTTTTTGTTTCTCTGCTGATGTCGTTATCGGCGGTCACCAATGAGCCCAGATACATGAATTCGTCTACAACTTCAATGTCATCACCGTAGATCTTAACGATCGTGGTAGGAGGCTAACATTGTCTTCTCGTGAGCCTCTTCCCTTCATGTATTTTGTTTTCAACGCATTAATCACAAGCTCAATCCTACCAGCTTTAGTCTTAAGTATGATGTACGTGTCCGCCATCGTGTCAAAGTTACGCGCTACGTCGTCGGCAAAACTGGATAGTTGGACAAACTTCCTGAAGATTGTGCCACTCGTGTCTATCCCAGCTCTTCAGAACACACCCTCCAATGCAATTTAAAACAACAAACAATCCATCACCTTTCCATAACCCTTTCCGAGATTCGAAGAGACTCGAGAGTGTCCCTGATACTCGGACGACACACATCACTCGATCCATCGTTGCTTTGACCAACCACGTCAGTTTTTTCCGGAAATCCATATTTTTCCAAAAGCTTACTAATGGGTTATATTTTCTTGTCTGAAAGTTTGAAAAGGATCGGTCAGCTTAGTAATTTTCTACAGTGTTTTTTCTGTGTTGCAATTTGCTGCGGGACACCCTTTATAGCGCAGAACATTATGTCACGGTAAGGAAAATTTATTGAAGTTTTAATAAATATATAACAAATATAGATCGAATCCTAGAAAGTGTGAACTGTTTAGGGGAATATCTGTAAAACTAGAAATGAGAAAGAAAATAAGTATTTTCCATTTAATTCCAACTACCTTTATTGTTTATCTTGACAGATACGCGTATTTCGTCTACAATGTGCAGACTTCTTCAGTGTCGTGTACTAATAAGTTAGTAAAAACTCGACTGTATAGATCGTAACGACCAACCGTATAAATAGGATTCTGCGAATTTGCGGATAGATTATACCTACTGACTCGTATGGCTCCCTTTATACGAACAAAAAATAACCTAACCTTGTTTATGGCATGCTATGGGAAACGATCCAGCCTCGACTATTATTAATCATGCTGCCGCGGCCGCGTTGTGGTTGACATTGACCACTTCGAACGAACTATCCATGTGCTAAAGCTAAGCTTTCAAAGAAGCATGAAAAAGCAAAAGCAAAACATGCAGGACCAAACGTCAAAAATAGCCCCCCGTGTTTGTCTTCGCCTTCGTTGCCCTCGTCATTCGTTTCGTTGCGCACGGATCAAAGATGACAGCATCTGCATTCGTTTGGACGACGAACAAGAACAAAGGCATATGCTTTGGTTATGGCATAAAAGCCACTTTACCGCATCCATCGTAGCAAGCGGTAAATAGCATAAAACAAAACATGCATATGTATGCAGAAGAGGTGGACGTTCAAATTCACAGTCGGATGATCATTGTCATCCATCGTCAGGTTATGTTGGTTTCGGTTGAATCATACTCACCTACACGTGTGCACAACGCGTTCCGTGCAGCAGCAGCCAGCAGATCGAATATTTTCGATGGCGGTGGCTTTCGAATTATAAGGGTGGTGGGCTTGTGTTGGTGAGATCATAGGAGAGCCGCGCTGTTTAGTGTTGCCAGCAAGTTTAAAAGTACTAAACATTTTCAATTTATCACATCGTGATCGATGAATCGTTTTTGTAATTTCTCTAAAAATCATGAAAAATGAATCGATGTCAAGCAAATTCACCACCGGCTGGCAACCCCGCATCCAAACTGACAGCATCAAGTTTTCAAGAAGAGTTCGCGCTAGCCCTCGGTATTGGTGCTACCGCTCGCTGTTCGATTCGTTCTTCGATCTAGCTGTGTGCGTGTTGCTCGACGTGACATTCACCATCGTACACACAGCCTACTGCTTCTGCTGCTGCTGCTTTGCTTATTGCCGTCGTTCGCTCTGCTCCTCTAACTCAGCTCACACTGTGACTGGTGTAGTAAAACCTCAAAACTTGTTCGACGAATGCGAAAAAAGAGGTTGATTTCCGTTCGGACGCTGCTCGAAGCTGCCTTTCCATACACAATTTTGCGTTTCTTTTGTAGTTTTTTCAGTGCTTTCTGTCCGTAAGAAGTGGTTTTCCAGCCGGATTAAACCCGCGTTCTCTGTGTAGTAGCCTAGGCAGCGGTCATTGCGTGCGTTCCTCCGTGGTGTCCGTCGGATTATTTCCGGCCCGTTCCGTGTGTGCTGCTGTCGCGTCGACGACGTTCTCCGCCGTGAAAGTGCTTCGTTAAACAAAAGTAAAACAAGCGAATTATTTCGTGTGTGGTGCTGCTGCACCGAAGAAGAGCTCCTATTGTAATAATATATATCAAAAAAAAAAAAGTGGTGTGCATTGTGCCGAGTACGCGAGATTGTCTCGTTGGTTGGCTCCGTGAAGCGAAGCCCAATTCCAAGCAGCCAAGTGTGAAGAATCGACAAAGAGTGGTATTGAAACTGCGAAGCGAATCTCCGACATCTTTACGCGGAATTTTCCATTATTCCACAAGAGAGACCACGAATCGGCCATCGCCACGCAGAGACCGGTTCCGGTTTTGGAGTAGCACCCCCCGCTCTAAGAACGACTACTTGGATACTACGCTAATAGGCAAATGGTAAGTGCAATCATAGTAAACCAACCGCTCTTTTTGTTTTTTTTTTCGTTTCAATACGGGATTGGGAAGGATGCATTTTGACAGTACACAACGCACCGATTGCATGGAAGGGGGTAGGCGAGTGTGTATCTCTGAAGGCAAAATACGACCGCTAACTCGCGGCGCGGTGATAAACAGCTGAATGATGATGACGATGACGATTGTTACGGTGGGCTTGATGATGGCAATGCATATGGGTTCAACGAAAAGAGAGAATACAAAAAAAAAAAAAAATTCACCATCGGACGTCCCTTTGCTACTTGGAACGAGATGATGGCTTTCGAACGAGGGTGGTCCTTTCAAAATTTTTGCGGGAATAAATTACAGTCGAATGTTGATCAACTTTCGACAAGATGTTGGTTGTTGAAATAAATAGAATGATTGGAAGCATTAGGAAGGATTTTTCATGATCTATTGTGTCAAGGTTTTCGTTTAAATTGGATTTGACTGGATCAATTGCAAGACAAATGTAATTTGCGAGACAGTTTCAGCTTCCGTTTAAATAATATGCCTGCTCTTTGAATAGAAAGCTGATAATATCCAATATGGATCCGATTGGATATATCGACGTACTTTGTGACAACTGTCAAACTTACCGTTTCTGTCTACATCAAGTCATGGTTCAGTTCTTGCAGACCGATCAAGCCATATGACAATATCCTCTTTAAGTGATCCTGCTCCTTTGACGAATTTCACTATGTTGAACCAAATTTCATCTCGAAGTTGTGAAACCGTTCATCACTGCTTCATAGGCGTCTGTTTCAACCCCTAGACCCATATTATGTAGACCTTCTCTCTACCAAACCCTTTTTTTTTATTCTTTACATTTTCAACCTTATGGAGAAATCCAGGTGAAGCAAAAGTGAGGTTAAACGTCGTAGATGTCGCTCTTTAAAAATGGTTTTTCGAGTTGTCTAAGCTAAGTAATTAGTGATAAAAAGATAGGAAAATCGACGATAATTACCTTACTAACCAATTCCATACAGTTTGAAAAATAGCCAGAAAGATATTATCAATTTCAGTTTTAGATACTACGATGTTTAACCTCACTTTAGCTTTACTTGGATTCTTCAATTGCTCATAACAATTAGCTTATTTCCTGCCTCTCAACTTAGGGTTCCGAAAGGTATTACCACAGTTATCAGTTGAGAGATTTTGATGCCTGTATCATGTTTGCCTAAGTGTGATTACTTGAATCATCCACTTCCAGCATGGCGTTGCGGGTGAGGATTCCTCTCTCAAATATCAATCACTTAGACTTCATTGAAAAACAACATTTCGCAACCAACAATGCTTAGAACCGACTTGTTGTTGTAAAGTTTGTATACGTTATAATTGACAAACACACCAAGCGATTTGCCGTAAATTGGCCTTTTAACAAATTGTCTTGAAATTTTCGCAGTATCAAACAAAACATCGTTGCTAAGGTTTGCCATGTTCGCTTTATTCAACTTGCGCTCCAAATCCAAATGCCAGTACTATTTACTTAACACCCTCCATGGGATTTTGTGCAACATTAGAACCGACGAGGTTTTGTGCATTGACCCAAGGTTTCTTCAATTCTTGATCTGTTCTGCAGGGCTGGTAGCAGGTCACTTTTTAGTGACTTGGTCACTATTTTGAGTCTAGTCACTAAAAAGTCACTATTTGCATCCAAAAGTCACTATTTTTCGGAAAATGGTCACTGAAGTCAATATTTTTGTCCCGCCGTTCGTTAAAAGTCTGTGGACGTTTCAGAATACTAATTGAATATGTTTGAATATTGATGGTAGCTTTGTGTAGCCCAAAAAGCCACGGTTACTACCGTATATCTTGAGTTCTTAAGCTTTACAGAATGTGTTTGAATGCATATCGTAACCTTTCATAGATTATAAAGCTAACTTTACGACTATAGATCCTAAATTCTGAACTCAAAGGCAGTTTTGATGACCTCGAACATGCCAAGATATCTTATTATATTGGTTGACCTTCAAAAAGACTCACTTAACTTGGTCATATACATATTGTTACTTTGTTTAGTCCAAAAAGCTGTAGATTTTAAGCTACAATTCAAAACTTAAAATCTACAGCTGTAGATTCTATCTTTTGAATTCCAGGAAAGTTTGGATAACGTAGAATATACGATTATCTCATAATGTCTGTTATTCCTTCAAAATATTCAATGAATATGTTTCAAAACACATCGTAACTTTGCATAGCCCAGACAGCTTTTGTTAGAACTGTAGGTCTTATGTTCTGATCTCAAGGATAGTTTGGTTGACCTGGAACATGTCACATTGCTTTATAATATGTTTTGACTTTAAGAATGTTAATTGAATATGTTCAAATATTTTTTGTAACATTGGTTAGCCTAAAATTTACTGTTACAACTTTATTTCCTAAGTTCTGAATGCCAAAACAGTTTGGATGACCTAAAGCAGCCCAAAATTATCTTCTTGTGTATTTTTACGTTCGAAAATATTCACTGAATACAATTGAATACGTGACGTAGCATAAAAAACTATTATTAATATCGTAGACTTTAAGTTCTGAGCTCCAGGACGGTTTGGATTACCTAGAGGATCTCAAAGTTATAGAATATTGACTATTGGCGTTGCAAAAGGTATGTTTGAATACATATGGTCACCATATATAGCTCAAAAAACGACTGTTACAACTGTAGATCTCATGTTTTGAACTTAAGGACAGTTTGGAATACCTAGAATATCCCAAGATTGTCGCATTATGTATGTTGGCCTTCCACACTATTCAATCATTATTGTTAAATACATATTGTCCCTTTGAACACTCTAAACACCTACTGTTACAACTGTAGATCATATGTTCTGAACTCAAGGACTGTTGGTATGGCCTAGATCATCCCCGTTTATCTCATGAGGTTTTTTTACGCTCAAAAGTATTCACTGAATATGGTTGAATACGTAGCGTAACTTTGCATAGTCCCTAAAGCTATAGCTGCTACTGTAGATCTTATGTTCTGAACTCAAGGACAGTTTGGATGACCTAGAACATCATAAAGTTATCGAATAATGACAGTTTCCTTCCAAAACGTTCTTTCAATATGTTTCAATACATATCATAACCTTATATAGCCCTTAATGCTACTGTTACAACTGTAGATCTAAAGTTCTCAACTCAAGTACATGTTGGATCACCTAGGACCTCTCAGAAACATACAAAAATGTATAACGTTTATCAACGAGAATTTAACAATACATATGCTTTTGTACAATATTCTTAAACAACACTTTTCACTATGAATAAAGCATTTATTTTTCTTCCTGAACTTCTTCATATTCAAGATGTTCTAGGTTGTTAATTCGGTCTTCAACTCATATACTCATATACAAATTTGTCCAAGACAAGGTATACAGCCTTTATTCGTTAGGGGTTACATATGACCCCTTAGGCCTGAAGAAGTTAATATTCTTTTTAAGATGTAGAAGGAGATGTTCGCTCATCACCATGAGGCACCAAGAGTGCACATTAATGTTTTTGCTAGAATGATAGATATGAAGAGAAAGTGTTGAAAGTTCCGTCAGTGTACGGCAGGTAGGAAATCGAAAAGATGTTTGAAAAGTTGAGCGAAAGGGCATGTGTGTCCAGTGGTACTCGAACCATGGACGTCATCCTTTGCCTAACATCCCACTGCGGGGTAGGTCGTGGCACGGACAAGTCCGCCACCTCAACAGGCAAAAGATGACGTATGGAAAGCGCTCATGTACCACTGATGGCTTGTGATAGTTATTCTAGCGATATATTGTGTGCACTCTGTTTTGATGCGCACATGGGAGAGGAACTCTCTCCTTTTTTGGGTTTGTTTTGATTCGCAACGTCTGAGATCACTCAAGTTTTTCTTGGTTCATTTTTACTGTACTTATACATCAAACGTTTTTAATCAAAGATTTTTAAAAAACTAAAATTTGGAAATCACTTTTTGTCACTTTTTGGTCACTATTTGGTCACTATTTTTATTATTTTAGTCACTAAAGTCACTATTCTTTATCGATAAACCCGCTACCAGCCCTGTGTTCTGAGGATGTTTGCGTAATTCCTGCTTCATAATAGTCCAATATTTTACGATTGGTCTCAACTCTGTGGTGTTTGGAGGAATACGGTCCTTGGGTAAGTTGACCTTATTTTGCTCATATCATTTCAGCACTTGTTTTGAGTAGTGAAGTGACCAAATCAGGCCAGAAAAAAACAATATTGGCTCTTGTGCGATTTCAACAACGGAAGCAGAGGTTTTCGTAGACATTCCTTTACGTACACTCGGTCAATCATGATTGAAGTCGTCACGAGTGGTGCCACGTTGCCACATCCCGCACGTAGAAATCGCTTGTCAAACCATGAACTCCTTGGCATATATTTGCTTTGTTGGTGATCTATGATACCGAATTTGTCTCTTGCGGTGTAGAACTGTTAACCTGGAATCTGCTGAAAGTCTGCCTTTTTGTCATCATCCATCACAAGTTTTTTGTCAGCATTTGCGTGAAAAAACTTGCGTGCCCGTGATTTTGCCACATTATGATGGTCGCTACGATTTGACGCCTTCTGGACTTTGACCTACGTAGTCCAGCACGATTTTTGACCTTTTGCACACAACTTTTGGTCAAGGTTAGCTTTTAGGAAATCCCGAACAGAAGCGTTCGGTTTGCGTCTAAAAGTTTCTACTATCCTACCTTCGTATTCATCGAGACGTATGACGAAACGGTAGAGTTCACGATTCCCAACTTGTTTGCTTTGGCACGCACGATGTGAAATCGCGTTAAGATTTTTGTCTCGAATCCTTTCTTCTGGCGACTCCATTGCAAAAAAAAAATCCGCAATTTTCAATTAAAATAACCCAAATTTTCAAACCATTTATTCTAATGGCAAAGAAAGTCTCTAGCTGATTGCGTGTGTTGCAATTTTCAATGAAGACAACCTGTATACATTGGGGAAACTCTTACAAAGCGCATATTTATTTGTTGACCGTTTGCTCCAACTTAAGGTTATTGGCAAAATCAATTTCCATAGGATTCAGGTTCCAACTACGAGCTGGAACTGTATGTTTCGGAAAAACCATGCCAGACTTCTTGCTCACGTTAATAGCAGCGTTATCTGGTTGAAAGAAGAAGTTGTTGTCCATAATATCGTCTGTTAATGGAATGTGAACACTGTCCGGTAGCCCCAAGCAGCTCGCAACTCATGACACGCATGATCGATAGTCAAGGTTAGGGCTAGGCAGTGGTTGAGCTAGGTGTTGATAATTCAACCGTGCTTATAGGAATTTCGCAATATAGCAAATAATATGTCAAAAAATTATAATGCCTTGAAGGATTATGAAAACATTAAAATCAATACATACATAAGCATGAAGAAAAAAAATATATAAATTAGTTTGAATTTTATTCAGTTTTCTTCAAAATATTAAGAAAAACGTCTGTGCGCCTCTAGGAATTACGCGTACTGTTTATCTAGGATGTTTTTTCAATAGAGCGAATCTAACAATGTGAGATTCTCTCCTGCCTCGCTCTCTTTAATTTATTACGGCGCCATTTTAAAAAACTTTCGAGAGATTCTTTAGTACAGATCGAAAAAAGTGCTTTGGGCTAGTATACTCTACAAATAATTGAATGAAAAACTTAAAGGTGCTTGGAATATGAATGAAATAAAAAATAATCAGACTCTCAATGTATGATTAGCCCTAATGAAAAAAGTTCCTAGGTATCTATATTCAAAAGATCAAGACGTTTGGTTCGAATTCTTTGGTTGAGCTACAGCGAACATTTGACGGGTATTGGTCCACTGCTGAAGTAGTGCTGTATTATATACGTTCTAAATCAGCTTAACTGCAATTTCTAGCAATTTTTTTTTTCAAAACTTCAAATAAGATATGCTCAGAGTCCTTTGTAAGACTCCCAAAAATATCTGACCATAGTCATTCATTTTAAAGTTTACTGAGAATACGTAGGAAAATACAAAGCTAAATATAAATTTTGAAACGGCAACCATGAATTGCTGAATTTGTTACCTTCTATGAAAATATGTTGTCGATTTCGTAAAATTAAGAGGTAAAAAACTAAAACGAATTGAAAATGTATTCAATAAATAATAAATAAATAAACAAACATTGAAATAAATTATCTGCTAATTACTAGTGATTGGTCATCGTAATTTTGCTTTTTCGTGTCTGTGCTCGTATTGTGGCCGTTTTTCGTGCAGTGCTCGGCTCAATCGCATCAATTGAGTTCGATACCGTTTCCCGGTAATGGTTTTGTTTGGTTTCAACAACTCATAATAAATAACACCAACTTGGTCCCACCAAATACACAGCAAAACCTTCTCGCAGCGTGAATATTCGGCCTAGGCGACGATGTTGAAGCATGCCCGGGCAGTCCCCATGAATGTTCCGTTTTGGGTTACTGTAATGAATCTATTTTTCGTCACCCGTCACAATGCGATGTAGAAAACTCTTCCTTTTTTTTGCCGCTGGAGCAGTTGTTCACAGACGTAAAAACGACGCTCAACATCTCTTGGCTTCAAATCGTAAGGAACCCAAGTTCCTTGCTTTTCAATTATTCCCAACGCATGCAATCGCTTAGAAACGGCTTGGTGGGAAACTTCTAATCCTGAACCAAGCTCTTCTTGCGTTTGACACGGATCCTCATCGAGCAATGTCTCCAATTCAGAGTCTTCGAAGTTTTTTGGCCTTCCTTCACGCGGACGATCATCAACACTGAAATCACCGTTTTTGAAGCGACGAAACCAATCACGACACGTTGTTTCACTCAGAGCAGCATCCCCGTAAACTTTTTGGAGCTTTCGATGTGCTTCAGCCGACGTTTTCTTCGAATGAAAGAAGAAAATCAACAATTCCCGCAAATGACGATTATTTGGCACGAAATCAGACACCTTCAAACAACCAAAATATACAACACTAAACCAAAATCACTTATTTGACAAAGCGGTTTGTTTACCATATGTCTGAGCTTGGTTTATGACGCTTGAGATGTACAACATTCGACCAGCACTTACTACTGGCGCCATCTATTGCTAAACAGCGGGAACTTAGTTGCGCACCTAATACTTGCCATTTAGTAAATTTACTCTGCGAAATGAAATTATTAGGCGTCTATTAGGTGATGCGTTATTTTCAATACTAAAAAGTTAAAAATCCAAAGTTTTCACTATCGGAATCAACGCGTAAAAATATGTCAGATCGATTAGGGCAAACATTTTGAAAGTATTTGGAGAAACTACTAAGATATTAACGCTCAAATCCTGACCGCTTCTCGTGACGGTCACAATAGGTTTTTTTTTTCATTGTACCCCAGTATAGAAAACCAAGACGTAGTCCTACGTCGAAAAAATTAAACTTTCCCACATTCTCTATTGTAACCTTCCTTGTCAGTACATAACAGCGTCTTCTTGGGCGGTGTTGCCTGTGTACGGCTGGTGAGCTGCTTCGAAAGTAATATGTTTACAGAAGGCCTAGTGAAAAGGTTTCGACGCTGTTCAGCGTGCAGCTAGTGACCTTCTAAAAACTACAAAGTACATCCCAATGGGGTTGTACGCAAAGTTGACGTAGCACTACGTAGCAATGTTTAATGAATGTTTTTATTATTAGTATTATTATTACTATTATTATTGTTGTTCCTGTATTAGAATAGAGGCGACATTGATCGATTGGATCAAAATCAGCGGGGTTGTGTATAACACGCGACCGATTGATTGTCTGGTTCCACAGTAAATATGTTAGAAAATTCTATAATTTGCTCTTTAGAAATCTTTTGGTGGCCCTTAAATATTGGTATTATGAAAGGGCAACGACTGTACTGGTAGTGGTGATTGTGTTGATATAATCGACTAGCGAGAGACCATTATGCTTATCGTGTTATAGGTTGTTGAAAGTCTGTTAGGGAATTCTAAGTCAATTATATATGATATTTTTGAACATAGACTTGACAGTTGCAAAAATCTTCTACTTATTTAAGCAAAACAATCTATCTAGAAATGTAAACGTTTCAGTTATTTTCAAATTTTTATTTGACCTCTACCCTTGCCGTATGGCGTAGTCAGATCAAAATAATGTGGGTGTGATCCTAATAGATCGTTAGATCAGCTTTATGCCAAAAAATTATATTGTACACAATTCAGAAAGGTTTAAATGTAGATAGGGCCTCGAGTTGAAGGCCCTTCTCCAGCGCCTCGACCAGTTAGTTGGCATCGCATTTCGTCTGGATGCTTAATATAAGAGAATATCAATTCTGAATATCATGTTTGATAATTCACACCGTTGTCCGTGATAGGAAATTTCTTGATACTTTCCGGCACGCACCATTCGTTAAAAAATTTTAAATGTAATATGTGCGAAATATAGTCATCTTTTATTTTATTTTTTTTTTCAAATATTTGAGTAAATATAATGGCGTAAACACCTCTAGTTGATATAAGCAAAAATCTCACAAATAAATCAATCATGAAACGATCGAATAATAGCGGTGTTTCAATTTTTCGTGACCACACCTATGCAACCAAGAGAAAACAAAAATGGTTCTAGCCATCGATGTCTGCCAATTGGTACGAACATGAAAAGTAATGTTAGATAAACTCAAATCAAACAAACTATCTAAAAATGAAATTGGTCGTCCTGTAAAGGACAGATTTAAAGTGCTCCGCATTTGATGGTGCATAACAAGCCGCTTTCTAGCAACAGCCAACCATTGCCTATCTGGCCCACGGCTGCTCGCCAGTTCATCATCCAGAGTGCTTGCCACCGCCAGCAACTAACCTAATCTACTTAATTCACTATGTACAACTAGGAATTACAATATGTGTACACATTGTGGGTCAGCTGTTAGTAATATTTCGGTTTTTTATTCTCCAACGTGCTTGGCCATTTATTCCGGAACGCTACGTATAAAGCAATCCCATGTTAAGCCGGTGCGAGATAACGGAAATTTGGATGAGAGCAAGAGCAAATACTATTAAACAAACTCTTCAGTTGGGCAAATTGATTTATTTTAGGGGTTGACATGGTTCACGATTGAATTATGGCTTTTTTCTTGGTCTTCTTGCAAATTTGTCACGGCCAGACATATTGCTAGACACGAGAGTGTGTCGGAACCATTATTTGAAAGAGAATTAACGAAGAGCAATCTTCTGCCAGCCCTTGGCATTTCGCAACAACTGTCGATTTATTTACTGTGGCTTTCTGAAGTAGCTACTCAACAAATCTCCATTAACATACCCTTTAAGGTGAAACTGGTGGCAGTCCTTTCTCCATACAAATTACAGGTTAGTTTAATTATCACTTCATGTTTTTGACTCTAAAAATCACAAACAAAGCAAAATAAACATCGCTTAAATTGAGCAGTGGGGCAAACGATTCTTGAAAATGTCATGCCTGAAGTCCTAGTAATATTGGAGGTTTGTGCTCAGAAAACTTCAAAGTGATAGGGACTTGATCCCGAATGACCTGAACACGTTACGTCATCTATATTAACTCTGATGTTATAAATCGCATCAAGGTCATAGCTAAAAAGCGTCTGGAGCGGTATAGATAATAACTATCTCAGCGCTGTAGTTGCTCACAAATTGAAAGAACTGTTTGGGAATGCCAAGAATGAGCTGCCAAATTTGACAACATTTGTTGAAAAGGTGCTCATCCTGTCGCACGAAAATACAACGATTGAGCGAGGATTTTCAATAAACGAAAAGAATCTGGTGGAGAACCAAACTGAAAAGAGTTTGGTAACTCAGAGAATCGTCTACGAACTGTCAACGACGTTGAAATCAAGAAATACTTGATACAATATGCACGCAACGCACGTGTATCATTTTATAGTCAAAAATTTCGAATGCTTTACTATTTTTCATAAATGTTCAAACTTCTAGCAACAACTTGAAAGATCAGTGACTTATATGGAACGATTTTTGTTCTCGTTTGCAAAATGAGCGATCAAAGCAGGCTACTCAATACGCAAGAAGCCCGATTTTCGGCTGCTACCCGTCATTTTGCCTAAATGAAATAATTCCAAGGGTGAGTCGCTCAGCACAAAATCACTTGTGCCGATTTATTTTAGTGTGCTTTTATTCGTTACGATGAACACTGGTGTTCCAATCGTGGTGCCAATAGGTGCCCATGTGTGCCACGGTAACTTGACAGTTCAATCGTTATGGTTTGTTTACGGATAGTAACCAGGCGATTGTTTTGTTTTGCTTTCCCAAATTTTGGTTCTCAATCAAGGCTTTTGTTGCGAAAAGCGCGTTTTAATACCATTGTGTCGAGACAGCAAGTTTGGGTGACAAATGGAGCTGATCGCTGGAAGTAAGTGCGAGAATTTCTATATGCTGTGGCACATTTATGATTGATTTATCCGCTTTCTCAGCAGTCCACGTACGCCTTCAAAAATTATGAACGCGACGCAACTCCACTCTGATTAGTAGTTTCCAAAGATCTCTGTCTGCATTGCTGAGGCTTACGAACTGTGCTGTAACAGGAGGGTGACTAGTTATACATGATGTCGATATGTCCAGATATGTTCGTCGTAGTTTCCTTTAAGAACATTCTGGCATTCGAAAATGGAGATTATTGCTATGCTTAGTCAGACTGTAAATGTGCCAGTTTCCTCTCTCGTCCATCGAAAACGACAACTTAGATCTTTGCCTATTCGTTTAGCAAATAGGACAAAACGCCTCTACCCGGAGCTTTCCACAGCCCCTAGAAAAAACATTGATTTTAATGATGAAATTTGTCAGAAGCAGATAATTTCTCATCTCCATGAGAGGCTCCAGGAGTGGACATTAATTTTAATGTTTTTCAGCTTTTTTTACAAAATGCATCAAAAGCTGAGCCGTTAATATCTCTGGTAACAGAAAGTGATTGTGAGATAATGTTTTGTATTAGTCATAAATACACTTTATTGAAAGCAAAATGCAGGATAATTTTCTCGTACAATACACGTGAGTGCTGTTCAGCATCTTAGTCGAGCAATTCGATGATGCTGGATGTGACGGTTGTGGAATTGAAACCTTTTCTGAACATGATATTGGCGAGATCCAGGAGGCACATCACTTCCTCGCTTAGAATCCGGAGCTTATCTGCGTAAACAACACCACAAACTTCAAAAGTCAATTTTCCAGGGCTGCTAGGTTACATCTTCGAAAAGTACAACTGTCAAAAGTGTGCCACAAAAGTGCCACACATGTTCTAAGCGACTTACCCCTTGAATAATTCAGAATTACAGATTGAACAATTTCCTCGAAAACTTCAAAAATATCTATTGATCCAAATTATATTAACTCATTTTCCCAGTCGGGAAAATTATGCAAAAATGCGGGAATTTTAAAATTAAGATTGTGTGGCTAACCACCTGACATTGGCCCATATGAAAGCTCCATGTCGAATTGTAGTGATATTTGTAATTGAAAAATATCTTAATCTCACAATTCTGTCTCGAAATGATTGTTAAAACCTGCTCGAAATGAGCAGCGGATCCTCTGAGAATTGTTCGCGTACGCAAGAAACACGCGGTCTTGAACCGAAGGACCACCCTACTACATCC